>PVJD01005205.1:0-119852 GCA_004026545.1 Mormoops blainvillei
GGCAGGCACACGCAAGGAACTCAGGGAGCCTGTAACTCCCCGCGACACAGAGACCGACTGTGTGCTGAGGGTGGGCGGTCAGCTGCCCTCACTCCGGAGTTTAGGCTTTATTGGCAGGTAACCAGAAAGCCATCAGGCAAGGGTGCAAGGGAGTGGCTTGAGGTCATACGTACTTTAGACAGATCAGAGGACAGGCCACTGAACTTCCGAAACAGGAGACTATGGTGTCCTGGGCCAGGGTGGTGGCAGTGGGGATGGACCCAGGTGTGTGCGGTCCCCTAGGCAGGACCTGGTGATGGGTGGTGAGCCCTTCCTTCACTTCCACGGGACTGAGGGCTTTCATCTGCAAGTGGCAGAGGGGACTCAGCAGACCCCTCTGGAGAGGGAGGGTCCCAGTACCCCCCCGCACGTGAGGCCACACGACTGGTTGCCTGCCTGCGAGCCCTCTGATTCACCCAGGGAAGCCCACCTCCTCTGTGGCCCGAAATGGCCACTGTGGGGGGCAGGGAATGGCAAGTCATTCTCAACACTCAGGCGGTTCTCGGCCGAAGTGAGAAATAGCCAGTCCTGGTCAAGGCCCGGGGGTGGGCAGTGGGGAGGAGGGGGCCTGTGTCCTTTTACTCAGAGTCATTTACTAGAGCTGAGAAAGTCCAGGTTTGATATGCAAATGATGTCCCATAGACAGCATTTTGGAAGCCACGGCCTCCCACGTGCGCTTTCCCAGCCTGCTGTGTTCCCCTGGATTTGCGGCACACTTCACAAAGCAGCAGCGTGGGACCAGAACCTCATGTCCGAGCCTCCGAAACCCCACTCGGCCTTGGGCCACCGAGGGGCAGTCGCCTTTTCATTTAAAATGAAACAACAACAGAGAGACAGCATCTCTGAGGCTTCAAGAGGTGCCCGGGGAAGCGGGCGGTGAGGAGAACACGGGATCAGGCGCGGGAGCGGAGCCAGACAAGTGTCCCCCAGCCTTTGCTGTGTGTGGCTCAGCCAGAGAAATGACAGAAGTCGTAGAACAAACCGGGAACAGATTTTGCTTTCTTCTGAGTCACCCGGGGAAGGAGGATGGAAAATTCCCACTCTCCTGCTCTCTCGTTCCCAAACGGGAACACGGGTTCCCCAGAGGGAACAGCATAGCCTGGGTGTGCGGCCAGCTGGCAAGACACCTGGGCCATCCTGTGCGGTGGCTCGGTCCCCCCTGGCTCTTGGTGCTCGCTGTCGGGCAGAGCCCCCTTTGGGTGTCAGAAGCTTAATGAGCTTTTAAGGTTAGTGGTACGGTTTGCTTGGGGCCGCTGTGCAACCAGGTAGCCGGGTGACTCATCCTGAGCGGACCTTGCCTGGACTGTGACACTTAGCAGAGTCTATCACTACCAGATAAAACTACAAAACGTTTCCCTCAGGCCCCCTCCCCCTCTCTCACTCCGGCACCATCTGCCTGTCTCTCTGCCTCCCTCCCACAGGGCTCGCTTCAGGATCGCCGCTGCCCATGTGACAAGCCTGCACATCTCAGACCCCATACCAGCTGGGCAGCAGCGTGTCCGCCCCCAGCTCCCAGCAGAGGGCGAAACCAAACGAAAGTGACTAACAAACGGTAAATGGGATCAGGTGCTTTCAGGGAGCGATGAGGAAACAAGGAAGGTGGAAGTCCCAGCACACACAGAGGGAACCTTAGCTGCTGATAAACAACATACTCATGTAAATATGTGGCCGAGAAACCAAGAAATCAACAGAAGCATTCGGCCTATGTCCTCGAGCATCTGTGCCTGGCGGCCTCCGATCCCTGGAAAGGCACAATGATGATGAAGATGTGCACACACGTAAGTCATGCATAAGGTCACAAAGTGAGTGCCCGGAGCCCACCCTTCTGAGTCTCACTGACTCAACCGGCCCACACTGGCTGAACTCTGTCACAAGCAAGATCCCTGAAAACCGGAGACACCTTGAGCAGGAAGGGCTGCATTACTCCCCAGGTTTTCAGGTGGGGCAGGAGTTAAACTCCACCAGCAGTTATCTTAGTCTGCTCAGGCTGCTGTAGCACAAAGACCATTGGCTTGGATGTTTATTACTCACGGTTCCGGAGGTTGGGAAGCCCAAGGTCAAGGCCCGGACAGGCTTGGTGTCCCAACAGCGGAGTAAGGGGTGAGGGCACTCTCTGAGGTCTCTTTTATAAGGACACTAACCCCATCATGAGGGCGGAGCCCTCATGACCTCATCACCTGCTAGAGGCCCCACCTCCAAATACCACCACCTGGAGGACTAGGTTTCAGCACATACCTTGCAGGAGGACACACACGTTCAGTGTAGCCTTGTCTAGAGCAGCGCGGGTTTTGCAGTCAGGCAGAGCTCGTTGGGATCTGGGCCCTGTGACTCAGTAGCTGTGCCACTTTGGGCAAGTCACTCAACTTCTCTGAGTTCCAGTTTCCTCCTGTGTCAATTTGGGATCATTCTGAGTGTACCCAGGGCTGGCACAGAAAAAAGGCACAGAAGAATCTGGGCTCTGACACAGCGCGAAACGTTTGCACTTTTTGGCAGCGGGTTTTGATCATGGGAAGATAAACGATGTCATCTAACTCTCTAGAAGTGTTCGCCTGCCTCTTACAAGTCAGCCGCTGCGGACACAGGTGTGAGCTGACCTCCAGGGGCTCGTTCTGTGCGCCCTGCTGAGGTCTGCAAGGCAGACACGCGGAAGAAAGTCTGCTTCACTGAACGTGAAGGTGCCGACCAGACTGGGTGGATGAGCTCCTGCTCCCGTGCCCGGTGTGCTCTGAACAGCCTCAGCGTCACACCTGTGGCCACCTCCAGTCTAAACTCCCCCACCCCCACTTACTCAAGGCTGGAATAAGGTTCTGCCAGCTCTGTTTTCCACACGATGAGGTTCAGACCCTGACAGCAGAGGATGAACAGACTCGTCACAATGGAGAACTCTGGCTCTGTGCCCAGCAACCCACGCCACGCGCTAGCAGACAACTGGTCCGTGAGCAAAGCTGACGTTTTGGGGGACAGTATCAGCTCAATCCAGGGGACTTGGCTGAGCCCCAGCACGCAGTATCTCCAGTTCTTACATGACCTCCAGCCGGGCCTCTCGAGATGAGTGTTTTGAAGTCTCTAAATGCTGAGAGCCCTTTGAGGGGAGTGAAAGGTATATACAGACGTCTCTATTCTGCAGTGCTCAGAAAACAAAACCTGTGAGCCGGGAAGTTGAGAGCTGTGTTAAACACAGCTCTACAGGTGGGACGTGGGAAGAGGGAATTGGCTGGCCAGCCTATGAGAAAAGTAAGCAGGTTGGTATGGTCATACCGCTGGCTCTGCAACCTGAGTGGCCCGAGAAAGGTCAACGGGTACCGCACAGGAGGGGTGAGAGGTGAGGGCACGGCGATTTCGATGCATCGGAGTGTCACTGGCTCATTCACATGATGAGGCAGCCCAGAGGAAGACAGATCCAGACGGAGCTGCCGAGGTAAAACACAGCCTCAGGGCAAATTGATGTTCTCAGCCAATGCTGGAGATTGAATTAGGCCACTTAAATTTTTGTTAAGAGGGCAGAACTCATCTTAAGTGTTCTAACCACAAAAACAAAAAAAATGAAAAGTCCCAAAGGGACACGGGGAAACTTTGGGAGGTGATGGGTATGTTTTAGCCCCGGATGGAGGCAATGGTGACCCAATCGTAGCACCATACGTCCATTATGTGCAGTTTTTGTTTACCAATTACACCTCAAGAAAACTAGGGGGGGAAGCAACCTCCCTGTAGATTTTGCATAGGGTTTCCCCAAATTTCAAGAGCATAAATTCCTGAAATAGTGAGGGAAACACTAATTTTCCTTCAACAAAGTAAACAGGAGTAAAGTAAGAGAGTGGTCGAAGGTGGCCAGGAGGTGGCAACAGCGGTTAGTGACGGCATAATAAGATTTTTGTATCCCAAGTAATAAAGGATGATAATGTGAGGAAGACATTTTGTGTGAGGCAAGAAAGGCCTGCAGAGGACGCAGTTTGGGGGCAGCAGAGCCACCGCTCTGGTCAAGGCCCAAGGCCCAGGCTTGAGTCCCTGCTCTGAGTCACCTACCAGATCAAGTCACTCAACTCATTATTTCTACTTGTTAAACGTTGAAATGCATGATCGAGGGCCTCTTTACCTTTCAAATTCTCTAATCTCGTGGAAGCAATTGAAGAAATAGTTTCACACGAGGGTAGCCATTACCCAGAAAGTCTTATAACTGCACTTTCCTTTATTCTACTTTTATAAGAGGCAATGACTGGGACTAATCAGGGTGTGTGTGTGGGTGTCCTTGGTGGGTTTGGTTTTTTTTTTTTTTTTGGAACATTTAGGAGATTCTGGAATCAAGTCATTATAATACTAGGCAAAGAAAAGCACACAATACGTATACGAAAAGGTCTTTAGAGTTATACATTATAGCGCTGCCTGGTGACAGAAATGATCTTCTCCTGGCAAAGAACTGGGGATATTAAAAGATACTCAAAGCAAGATAACTGTCGTCAACCAGTGAGGTGAAATAGATAGCAGCTCTTCCTAATGCCACCTCCCAAGTGGAACTTGATTTCTCACTGGGGCAATATCATCCCCAAAGGGAAAATCTGGTTCTTGGTGGGCAGAGAAAAACTACTACTCTTTTAATGTGAGATGCATAGGTATATATGCAATACCTAAGCGGATAATAGAGTTATCTGTGGTATTAAAATTTCATAGGGGTTCACAGCAGCTCTATCAACAATAG
Source organism: Mormoops blainvillei (assembly GCA_004026545.1). Lineage (NCBI taxonomy): Eukaryota > Metazoa > Chordata > Mammalia > Chiroptera > Mormoopidae > Mormoops > Mormoops blainvillei. Next base: position 4,733 of record PVJD01005205.1, read on the forward strand.
CTAAAAGATGGAAACAGCTCAAATGCCCTCCAGCAGCTGAATGGGCAAGGTGTGGTCTAGCCACACAATGGAATATTACACAGCCATGAAAAGGAATGAAGTACCAATTGATGTATGCTACGACGTGGCTGAACTCTGGGAACCTGACGCTCGGCGACAGAAGCCAGACACGAAAAGGACACATACTACATGATTCCATTTATAGGAAATGTATAAAATAGGGAAATCCATGAAAACGGAAAGTAGATTGGGGCCGAGGGAGGGAGAAATGGGGACTGACTGCTTAATGAGTGTGGTTTTCCTTTGCGGGGAGAACATGTTTTGTAACTCGACAGTGGTGGGGGCCACACAGCACTCTGGGTGTCTGGAATGCCACTGGCTTGTACACTTTAAAAGGGTTCATTTTATGTTGCATGAATTTCACTTCACTTGAAAAAAAAGGTCAAACAATTTCTTGGGGGAAGAGGATTAGGAAAACGATTGTCTAAAATAATGGTCCCGGAGGGGCGAGGGGGGCAATACTGGAAAAAAGACTGAGAAAGACTGGGGTGGGGACAGTGCCCTGGGAAGAGCCCGCACTGCCTTGACTGAGAACGTCACCACCTATTACGGGAGATTCTTAGGGAGTGCTAAATCGTTGGGGACAGGAAAATCGAGAACCCGTTCAAAGTGATCTCTAACTTCCCCCAAAGTCAACCACCTTAGGATGAAAAGTCTCCATGAAGAATCCTGTCATTTTAGGAGGAGCAGATGGAACAGTCTAACCAGGTGACGGTTCCGTAATGCAGACTGTCCCACGGGTTCCTTTATGCTGAATGACATTTTATTTTTTAAAAGATTTTATTTATTTTCAGAGAGGGGAAGGGAAGGAGAAAGACAGGGAAAGAAACATTGATGTGTGAGAGAAACATCAGTTGGCTGCCTCTCACACGCCCCCAACCAGGGACCTGGCCTGCAACCCAGGTGTGTGCCCTGACTGGGAATTGAACTGGTGGCTCCTTGGCTCACAGGCCGGCGCTCAACCCACTGACCTACACTAACCAGGGCTTGGCTAACCTCTTTTCCCAAGTTCACTACACAACTTGCTTTAGCCCTTTCTACTCCCCAGAAAAGTTGACATCACTGTGCTCAAATTTTTTTTGCACAGCTGAACAGGAAGTGGAACTTCCTGTGGAGACTTGAAACTTTGAAACAAGATGCCCTGGAGAGCAGAAACCCTGTGACAGAAACCTAGACTCTACGGTGTCAGCTGAGCCGTCAGGGGGCAGGGTGGTACGAGCTGCAGGCCGGGAGGTCGGACGGCACTGTTTGCGGGCCGTACCTGGTAAAACTGTCACTTACAATTTGCAAGGTGAAACCCGGGGACTGTAGCTGGTCTTGGGGAGTCATCGAAAAGAGATAGAATACGGTGTGTGGGTTGCTCTTTGCTGCTAATGGCCAGACGGGACAAGAGGGAAACTCAGGCAAAAATGAACTAAAATGAAGAGAAGTCAGAAACCCCGGCTTCTGATGTTGGGAAAGTCAACAACAGGTGGGTGCACCCACAGGAAGGGACGGAGGTGAAAATCACAGCTCTGCCTTGTCGGGTTCAGGTGGCTGCCATGGCGAGCGGGAAGAGGGAGGCATGGGACAGAGAAGGAAGGAAACCCAGCAGACTGGAAAGTTCTGGAAAAGAACTTTGGGTCTGATTATGAACAGAGGGGTTAGCAGCTTGCTAAGTTTCCAAGGGCATCATTGCTAGGGGATCTCAAGCTTGTTGTATGTAGTCCTAGACTGGCCCCCCAAACCTGCACCAGGCAGGATGTGGCTGTGAAAGTTAAGTAGCTACCAACGATGGGGCACCCCAACATCCACCTGTGATGTCACCTGGGAACACGTGGCCCAGAGGGCAGGATCGGGCGTGGGCACTACAGAGGAGGGACCATCTCCCAGAGGGCACTCTCTCCACACTCCCCCACCACTCTGCTCCCACGGCTCAGGGCTTCACGACGTCCACCCCACCCAGCAGAACCTCGTTATCGCAGGAGCTCAGTGGATTGGGTGTGTGGGTATAGACGCAGTAGAAGCAGACAAGGTGGTGCCCCAACCTTCATTTCCTCCTGGCCACACAGGCCACAGTCCAGTCTCCTCTCCTTCCCTCCCACGCCACCTGTTGCAGAGACTAGGGATTTAAGCTTGGCCCGTGAGGAGCATCCCCCTCCCCCTCACCCCACTGCCTGGACACCACAGTGACGGGGCAATGTTTGTAGCCAGGGGCAGCCCAAGTTACACAGGATGCCCACCCCCCGCCCCCACCCCTGCCCTCCAGGAAGCGGGGCCTATCCAGCCCTGGGAAGAGCACACCTGTGCAGCAGACAGGGGCACAAATTCCTCCTTCCTTCCCAGCCCCGCCCCGCCCCCCACACCAGGGAACTGGTAAGTGCCGCTCCAGCCTCGGCTCACAGAACCCCCTCAGATGTGTCCCCCCAGGCTCAGTCCTCTCCAGGTTGGTCAGAGATAGCCCCAGGGGGCTCCTGAAAGCCACAAGCTGAAGACAGCAGACCCCACCCCGCCCCACCCAGTCAGGGTCTCTAAATGACTGCCCCAGGGCCACCACGCCCACCCACTCCCCTGCCCGGGTTTACTTCAGCAAGAAAGTTCTTTTCTGTCTGAGCCATTGTATTTTTTGGGGGGTCTATTTATTACAGAACTAGCATTACCCTAATACAATCATTGCTAAATGGCCATAATACATTTATGCTATAATTGCACATTTTAATCACCAAAGGAATGTCCTTTTCTCTTGATTCTAAATTTTCAGAAGTGAAAGGTTAGAAGTTAAAGTTGCTGCAAGGCAGAGGGTAAAAACATTGCGAGGTAGTCGGTAGTGTGGCTGTCAAATGCCAGGTTTCCCACCTATGAACGAGCAGAGTGCGCGGTTCCCCGTCCGAAGCGGACTGCCAGGCAGACCCCTGCCCAAGCCGGGGTTGGCCGATGGTGGCCGGTGGGCCGCATCCCAGCTTCGGCCTGCTTCTGTACGGCCCTCGGGCTCAGAATGTTTTGTACGTTTTTAAAAACAGAGAATGTGTGACAGACTGCACGCAGTCCAAATATTCACTACCTGGCCCTGCCTTGTAGAGCTGCTGTGAGGGCCATCAATGGTGTGGCCGGAGCCTGGCTCAAAGCAAGCGATATAAAGCAACACATGCAACGGCGCTATTAATGTCTCCAAAAATAAACTGCCACGAAGCTGAGCTCCTCATTTCCTCTAGGTGGACAGTCTCTCCTCCCCTCCCAGAAACAAAAGACAAGCATCTTGATTATTACGGTCACGGGATGCTTCCGAATTAAAAAGTTGCTGGTGGTTCAATTTCACATATCTGGAATAAGAAGTAAGAGAAAAAAGTATTTCCCTTCATAGCAAAGGGACTTGATGGTGGTAGAAGATGGCCGAGAACAGGGACGCGCGACTCCACGTAATACATTCGGGAAGACCGAGACATTTGACATTTTAAAATGAGAACTTAGGTAGATATGGGCAAATGTTAAACTGATTTAGCGACAGTACTTAGCGCCAGTTCACGCAATCGAACAATTTTGCTGTGTAAATGCACTTACAGTGGAGATCTGGGACGGGGTTCAGGCAGAGACAACATAAAGCCGGCCTTTCAAAGTCCGATTAGATGGATAATGTTTTCGAATGAGACGCTTGGCAAAACTGGGCTGATGCTAAGGTAGACTAGTGCTGGACGTGATTGGTGGACTGGCGCTTCACTGAGACAGTGTTTCCCAAAGGAGGTCCACACACACTGGGCCCCGGGGACACGCGGTGTGTGCGTGTGTGTGTGTGTGTGTGTGTGTGTGTGTGTGTGCGCGCGCGCGCACTTAGGGAGGGACGTTCCAGGGTCTAAGACGTCAGGAAGATTGGACACACCACACGCTCTTGAAAAGTCACACTGCATGACAGCACATCACAGGCTTTGAGAAACACCGCAGTGCAGGAAACAGGTGACTCTGTTTAGCCCACGACCTTCTTCCACACAGCACGTGGCGACATCAGGACGAACGGGACTCCGCCGGACATTCTGGACAGGCTGCAGGTCGCACAGGTTTCAGGTCGACGTTAACCACACACCGGGGCTTCCCTCCAAGCATCTGACATTCTCGTTGTACAAACACACACTTTGACGTAATTAAAAAGCTGAAGTCTTTGCATTGTAAGCAGATACTCTCAAGATTACTAGCGAGCTTTATAAAATTCACGTTTGGCAGGAAAATCATAGTCTAAAGATACCCTGTTCACTCACCAATGTTAAGAAAAATTTCAGCAGGGCAAACGTTTGCATATTTTGATCAGAAGAGAAGTGAGAGACATTCTGCCGCTTGTCACGGTGGGGCTGTTTTGCTACGAAATCGGGCCGTTTGCGTGGTTTCTCTGGGTAAGTTCCACTTATTAATTATTGTACCAAAAAAAAAATCTTGGCATTCATTGGAAGAGAAAAGAAGTTGCTATTTCCAAATATTTAATATTTTAACATTGTGAAAGTTCTACTTTTATAACAGGGCTTTTTAAAATGGAGAAAACTTTGGAAAAACTTTAAAAAGAAACTTACGATTTATTAGAGTACAGGTTCCAAAACACGCTTTTAGAAAAATATAAAGTGCCCAAATACCAACTGACACAGGCGACAGAGGCCTCCTGGAGCCAAATGAAGCATCCATGAAAGAACATTTAAAAACAGTCTAGATACATATTTACATTGGGTCAGGAAAGGCGAAACCGTGTTTCTTGGCTTTGATGTTACTCTACGAAAAAAGCAAAGCAAACCGGAAATCCAACGATCGTAATTCTCGGCGTGCTCTGTGGTTCCTTAATGGCGCCCCTCCCTGGCGTTTACTCCACGCGTTCTCCCTTTCGCCTTCAAATGAGCGTAGTGTCAAACCCCCCAGCCTCAGGCAGGCTGGGCGCGGTACGTGGTCACAATTTCAAAGGCAAGTCCAAATTGACTGACTCTAGATTCGCTGAGGGACATGGACCCTGGGTGACAAGCGAGTTTGGGCTGGAGGGAGCCGGTTGGTCAGATCCCCATCTCTTTCTAATAACCGCTCAACTCAGCTGCCATTTGCTATCAAGTGCTCAGGTGGCATCCCCAAACCTCGTCACCAACAGGAGGCAGCTGTCGAACAGGGTGTGAACATAATGCCTGCCAATGACCACCGCCAGTGACGGGTGACTGGATCCCCATCCCCTAAGGCCCCGTTCACTAGGTCAACTGGGTTCTTCTCAACTGAGAGAGGGAAGTTCTGAGGCCCTGACTCCAGACATTAGCCGCAGCTGAACTACGAGGTCAGCTGGCTGGAGACCTGGCCGTCAGAGTGGCTGCACGGACCTGGGACCTTCAATGCTGTTACTAAGAACATGGAAAAGAGGCCAGTGTGGTCTGCGTAAGAAGTGCGCGCCCCTGTGGGGCGTGTGAATAGGCTTTGTCCTGAGGCCTTCACAGCCGCGGCGGCTCAAGAGCACCGACTCTGCTCGTCTCCTTGCCCAGCGACCAAAGTCTCTTAAACGGAAAGGCGTTTCATGTATTTCCACCTTGCCGTGCTCAGAAAGGTTCTGCAGTGATTCTCGGGGATGACGGGGGCCTGAAGCCTCCTCTTTTCTTCATTTCTAAGTTTATTATTTCTTCTTTTTTCTGGTTGCAAAAGTGAAATCTCATTTTCGGGACTTTGGAGACTGCAAAGGGAAGTTTCTAAAAGCAGATATTTTAACATCAGATTGTACTTCCTACCATATAAAGAGAACCCATCACTGATTTAAGATCTACTCGTGATACTGAATAGTTAAAAAATTTTTTTAAAAGGTAGCTATTTTAAAGGGAGGAATAACAGATCGACATGGAAAAACCCATCACCAAGGCCATTGTACATTTCCTCAAAGAATTTCATGTAATAAAACGGGAAACTAATGATTCGTAGAGACAGAAGCATAAATCCAAGAGGAAAACCTGTTATTCTCCTAATTCAAATAGAAAAAGATAAATGCCTGAAATCTGTGTCACATATTAGAAAAAATAAAAGCAAATGACTCTGATTACCATTGAGTTTGTTAATCTCCACGATGCCGCCAAGACCACTCAGCTTCACCTCTGAAAAAGCAACTAGATTCAGGGTAAAAAGACAAGGCAACAGTCCTTACTCAGGACCGCGCATGATTCACAGAGAAATCAGAAAAGAGACTACTGCCAACTTGCGACCCCATCTCCCCAGCAAATAAAGTGTTCTGAGACGAATGTGCGACAGACAGAATGAAAAGTGAATTAAAAAAGTGGTGTGAGTCGACTGTGAGACCTCATGAGGACAGAATGTCACACACTGTCACCACAGGACAAGCATACAAGCCATGCCACTGAACACAGTGCCTTCCAAACGAACTCACTAGTGTAGGCGGAGAGCAACATTGTCTTTGCAGCTGATGGAGAGCACAGGCTACCTAAACTTAGGAGGGGGCACTGGCACCCCGGCTAAGTGGCTTTCCTGGTGGGACGAATCCAGAGGGAGCCGTGGAGACTTCTAGAATCCTGTTCTCTTGGAAGATAGCAGCAGCAGCAAAGGTACAATGTCCTCTACTAGATTTTACTCTGCACTCTCTTTCTTGGCACTGTAAATATTCTGCACCGTCTCGTAGACCGACTCCAGATCCTCCGGGTAGCGGAGCTCCAGCTCTGCGTTCGGGATGTAGTGAGTGCCAGTGAACTCTGAGAAATAGCGTCCGACGTCAGGGTGCGAGATCTCTTGAGGCTCCACATTATATTCCAAGTTTTCTGTTGATAAAGAGGCACATTCTCATTAAAATGGACGTTTCTGCGGCACCTTTTATGCAGAGAACTTCCTAGCAATGGTTTTTGAGGAGCATTTTTGAGGTGGAAAAAAAAGAAGACAGCTGTTTATGGGATGTGGAAGAGCTAACAGGAAAAAAGGTAGCAGGTGGGAATCATGGGACGGAGGGTTGGTGGCCTGGGGCCCCCGACAGCTCCACACCAAACAGAAGTACTTTCCTATTCTCAGAGCAAGGCGTTTGGCCCCAGCTAAACTCCAGCAGCCTCTCGGGGACTGACAGACCAGAGTTCTGTCACCATGTTCTCTGACTCGAACTAACACAGATACACAGACAAGGGCGTCCCTGCCAGCTCCGTTTCCGCCAGCGGTTAAGAGCTTCTGGAGCCTACGCAGCATCTGGTGGCCAGTCTCATACCTGCCTCTTTCTTGTCTATTAATGTGAGCCCCGCATACAGACCACAGCCTCCGCCCCAGCTCCTTCCTTTCAACGCCGGCCGGGTACCTCCGCAGGCCAGGGCTTGGCAGGGCAGCAGGGACCCAGTGGGAGGAGTGAACAGTGGTTCGCACTTCGCAACCTTCCAAGGACATGGACTATGACAACCGTATCATCTCCTGGGAAATCCCTGCCACTGCCACACCCAGTTCTCCATTTCACTGCTAGAGGAAGAAATAAAAATAAGACCGCTTTAAAATGGAATGGTAAAAGAAAAAAGGTGACAACGCACGAGAGGTATTTTAAAGGCTGAAATCCTTTCGGATGGCTTCTCCCCCAAAAACTCTGTGAAAAATGGGTCTGCGTGGGCCCAAAGACAGCACAGTATGGGTGCCCACCCGGGGGGAGAAGCCGGGCACAGCCTTCCGCCCCGACCCTGCTCCCGGGCAGTCTCGGTTCCCGCCAGGCAAAGCCGAGCTTTGCACAGCCTGTCAGTGGAAACAATTCAAGTGAGTCTCTGCACAAGCCCAGCTGACAGGCTGACTCACACCCCCAGGGTAGCACATGGCCCCGAAACATCCTGCCCCCACCCAGAGGCGGTGCATCCCCCGTGTGCACGGGACAAACACCAGGAGGCCATCTCAGTACCACTTCCGGCAGCAAAAAAGTAAAATCGATCTAAACACCCACTGCGGGTCACCCCGCAGATGAACGGGAGGCAGCCAGGGGAAGGAGCGCCGCGTTGTCTGGGCCCTATGAGGAACTGGGGACACAGACGCACACTGTATGGCAAGCTCCTGGAGGCCACATGTTTGGGTTGCCCCATCACAGGGCACAGTGACCTTAAATGGGCTCATTTAAACTGGGCACTTAGCGGTTGTCACCAGAAAACGCAGTAAATGTTAAAAAAAACCCCAAAACAACCCTCCCCCCTGCAAACCTGAATGTCTCAAAATGCCGTGGGCAGGGAAGAAGCCCTCTCTTGTCCACCTGCCCCTGTAGCCCCTCCCCAATGAGTGAAGGGTCCCTGTTATTTCATCCCCGGGGAGGCGGACAAGGACAGGGACGTGACCACAGCCCGGTGTCTCAGCCTGGGGCCTCACGGTGGCGTTTTCCTGCAGAGGGAAGAAAAAGAATCTGGGAATGTCACCCAGAGATCGAAGTCCCTTTGCTCTAATGGGACCACCGTCACCTGTCGCTGGTAGGCAGAAAGAGGTATTTCTGGTAAAAAGAATTCAAGTGGGTAGTTCAGGACAAACGCTTTGCCGCCAGACTGCCGAGAGCGGTGGTTCTCCACCAGGGGCTACCTTGCCTCTGACGGGCCATTGGGGAACATCTGAAGACACTGCTGGCTGCCACGGTCAGCCCCCCACAGTAAAGGAGGACCATCTAGACCAGAGGGTGGATGGCCCTGCTGTGAGGAAAGTCGGACGCACGTCAAGCATCCATCCCCCCCGTGCCGTGTATAGTCAGGAGCAGCTCGGGGACGGCAAACAGCGTGTGAGAGTTGGGAGGCGGACTAGAAGGTCGGAGTCGGGTTAGAGTCACGGATCTGTAAGGACAACACAGGCGGGCAGCAGCTGCCCGGAACTCTGGGCCCAAAACAAGAGGCATGAGGAGCACGGAGAGAAGGCGAAGACACGCAGCGCGGGGTGGCGGACGGGTGCCCATGGCCCGGCGCCGGTTCTCACCGGGGAACTGCACTGAACTCAGCACACCCACCTGCCCGGGCTCCTGGCCAAATAGGAAAACCATATCAATAAAAAACAAAAAAATGGGAAAAACAAACCCCCCCCCCCACAAACTTTTTAAAGGAGAAAACAATATAGTGAAGTTGCCAACTATGTAATATGAGGGGAAACTAAATCCCACTATACTAGGTAAGGTTTCTGAAATGTTTACTAGAAGAGGGGTAAGAAGGCTAAGTGACACAAAATGTAATCAAGCTGAGTATTAAACACGGACGACTTACAAGTCCTGGAAAAACCTAGAGAAGTCTTTCTGATTGCCTTGAAATTTTCAGAGAAATGTGCCTGCTTAATTTACTTTAAATTTTCAAGCTACCCCCAAATACACGAGTATACCCCTGGAAAACCTTGGAAACGCTACCAGTGCGTCCTCTGGGGGCAGCTGTCCTGTCCCGGTCCCCTCCGCCTCCTGAGAAGAGACCTCTATCAGTGTGAGTATATCTTCCTAGTCCGTCTTCTGTGACCATGCAGACAGGTATCTACGTACAACTGTATGTACTTAAAGAAAATTCGGTATTGTTTTGTTTTTGTTTATTCATATAAAACATACAGTAAGTGTTTACTTGCAACTGGTTTATGTAATCTGAGCTTAGTATGCCACAGTTCGGATGTACCCCACTTACCAGTCCTTAGGAATGGCACTGTTTTGTGATAACAAGGGACCACAGGCCCCCTGGGCAAGCGTGTCTCTGGTGGAGGGACTGAAGGGTGCACCTAGCAGATGGGAGGAGAAAGACACTTGAGACTTTCACAATTTAAAAGAGAGCGCCAAACCGCCCTCTGAAACGATCAAACTTTGCGCTCTGGCCCTGAGGCAGGGGACCCTCGCACACGAGCCAGCCCACACAGACTGCCATGGACTGCGCACGTGCGTGTGTGTGCATGTGTGTGGCGGGGGTGGGAGTGTGTGATAGAAACCTGAGTCTCGAACTGCAAGACAAATTTTGGAGGCGGGAACTAACATTTGGCGAGGGCACACATGCACCAAGCATTCTGTGAGGTGTTTTATGTACAAAACACATGTGAAAACCAGATGTTCATGTCACAGTTGGATTCCTGACCTTCCAATGTGGGCAGCTGACTGGAGTTCAGAGCATCCGCCACATTGGTTTCCCATAGTTCCTAGAGGTCCAGAGGGCAGCTGAGGTGGGCAGCGTGCCCCCTAGTGGGGAAAATGATAAATAGGCCAGATGCTGTATATGTCCTTAGGCTGTGGGTGACCACTGCTAACATACTGTGTGGAAAATTCCCTTGATTGTGCAGAATAAAACAATTTAAAGATGTCAAGCAAGCATGGGGTTTGTAATCTACTCTTCAACTCTCTGTGGAGAACCAGTAACTGGAAGAGCATTCATTAAGGGTCATGGAGCCAAAGGTTAAAAATTTAGATCAAGAAAAAGTTGTAAAACAAAATTATTTAATGCAAGTAAGTGAACCCAAAAAGGTAAACCAAAACAAAACAAAAATATGTGTGTGTACACACACACACACACATACACGCGCGCGCACACACACACGTGTTTTTGAAATTTAGCCTCTCAAGGTCTCCCACTGGCTAAATGTGGGTCAATTTGAACAAAAAAATAGTTCCAAGTGCCTGCAGCACATTGACTGAATAAAAATCTAGGAATCTATGGGAGGGGAGGGGAGGGAAAGGGGGAGGGAGGGCGGGTGGGAGGCAAGAAGGAAAAGGGAGAGAAAGGAGACAGCGCTGGGGGAGGGGCGGGGGAAGAGCAGGGAGGAAAGCTCTTGTTTACAGAAGGAGAGGGAATTGGCAGCAGTAGAAAACTGACATTTTGCAATTCTCACACACTAACTAAGGAGAGGAGGTTCGCGGGGTGCTGACACGGACACGGGGATAAAGGCTGCGGGGGAAGACAGCACACACAGGAAGGCACAGGATGGCTCCCGGGGTTTTTCGTTAACTGCACAGGGAAGACGGTCCCTTACAGTGAGTCACTCTCTTAGCCAAGTGACCAAAATCTGCCTAACACTGGGACAGGGAGCACCGCAGGCCTCCGGGCGAGAGGCAACGTGACACACACAGCATCTGAGAATAAATATTTTAGCCTAAAATATTGACCTGATCTAATCAAGCCTCATGCTTCCAGTTTACAGACAACACACAGATAAGCAAACAGTATGACTCATCCAGAAGGTTAGACAATTTACAAGATAACCAGCCTGGGCTCTTCAAAATGCCAAAGTCTTGTGAAAAGGAGAAAAAAGAAAGAAGAAAAAAAAAGGAGGAATGAGAAACTGTTTGTCTTTGTTGTTCTCCCTGAGACTTGAGACATAACAATGAAATGCATATGTAAATCCTGGTTGGATCATGATTTAAAAATAAGCAGAGACACACATCTATAAAGGTTATTCTGTGACAATTGGGAAATCTGAATGATGACTGAATATTAGGTATTATACAATGATTTCTACTTCTTAGCTGTATGCTGTAATTATGATAATGCAGTGAGCTGGTCTTATTCTTAAAACACGTACAATTGAGTGCTGTGGTCAGGATGTCTGCAGTGTTCTTTCAAATGGTTCAGCAAAAAAAGAGAATCTCCCCAAATCAAACAAATACTGTAAAAATGCTAACTGCTGAATCTCGTGGAGGGGGTATGGGGTGATCACTGTATTCACATGTTTGAAATGCTCTTCACCCAAAGTCTTAAAACAAAGTCAAAAACATTAGCCTCTCAATTGTACACTGTGCACCCATCTCCTTGTCTGCACTTCAGTTACAAACCTCTGTCTCCCTCGGGGACAGGGATTCCCTCCCTCCGGCCAGATGTGAGTATCTACTAGGTCTGGAATGACCCACGGGGCCAGGGACCCATCAGAGAGCAGGGCCGACTCGGTTCTGCTCACAGAGCTCATGATGGAGCAAAGGAACCAGGCCACCACAGGGGAAATACTGGGGGAGAAGGCGCCGTGATTCAGAAGGGCAGGTGCTCGGGGAGTGCGGAGCAGGGGACACAGGAGCCAACCCGATGGCAGTGGGGGAAGGGTAGGGGTGACATTGAACCTGATGCATGTCCCAAAGCATGGGGGAGGGCAGGGAAGCCTATTTGTAAGGCACAGCCACCTTGGCGAAGGCCTGTGGGGATGATGATCTCGAGGAACAAAACGTGGATCCAGCTGGGGTATGGCGGGGGAAGGGGCAGAGGTGAGGCTGGGGGAGAGGGTCTGCATCACCTCTGGGCCACACAAAGGGGTCTAGTCTGCCAGGAAGATACTTCTGACGAGCAGATGAAGCGGCGCGTGGAAGATTCTCTAGCTGCCGCCAAGGAGATGCCCCGTGGGGGGCCAGCCTGGAGGCGGAGGCCAATTCGGAAACTGGTGCAACTTAGGCAAGAAATATTGGTGGTACGGAGAGGGGTCGGGAGACAGGGATGGAGAAAGTAGGTGCAAATCTGAGACGGGCATTTAGGAGGTGGAATCAGTGTGATGTGCTGACTGGCTGGACGTATGACGGGTCGGGGGCTGGGAAAGTCAGAGACGGGGCCCAGGTGACACGGTTCCGATGAGAGGAGCAGGAGCAGGCTGGGGTGGGGACGGGCGGGGACACGATGCATTCAGCCAAGAACATTAGAGCCACTTGAAGAACCCGAGTGCAGTTGCTGGGGGGCTTTAGAGAGGTGGGCGTGGGCCCAGAGACAGGCCGGATGTGGAAATGAGGCCTCAGAGTGGCCGCCACAGGTGGCAACAGGAAATAAGGCCACGGGGGGAGGGGCTGACCCAGGGGTGCCCCACAAAGAGAGCAGAGCCCTGGGGAGTGCCACACATCAGGACCTATGGAGGGGCCCTCTCCATGTCCGCAGCCCCACAGCCCACACCTGGCTGACGGCCGGGAGGCAGGCCCGCAGGAGCCACTGTCCGGGGGGCCGACGCCCAGCAGGGAAGTGGAGCTGCCACGGGGCGCGCGTGGGGGGTGGGGGGTGGGGGTGGCACCTGGGAGGTTAAGAGTTTTCTAAAAGCCTCAGCATTTAAAATTTGAGAAGGCAATCTGCTACCACCACCCACACCCACTTAGTTCAATCTGAGTTCTAGGGAGTGTAAAGCTAACAGCCAGATGTTAAACTATTTTTTACAAAGTCGTTACATTATTATGACTCTAAACCTTACGTGGCTTATTTAAGGCACAATCAGAAATGAATTCCTGAGACGCTGAAAAAAATTTAGGACACCTAAAGCCAAATGCTGTTTCACCTACTTTAAAAAGCCCTTTTTAAAGTTAAGACATATTTTCTAGAAACTCAAATATCAAATACAGAAAGCCTTAAGAGCCACCCTATGTAACGGGCCATGAGCGCACGAGGTGACGCCACAGACGCTGGCCCACAGTGTGGTCACCAGGCAGCTCCCTTCACCCCTGGGATGTGCTCTGTGACAGACAGCGTGGCACGCTTACAGCGTGGCAGAGTCCACAGGTCACTCAAGAATTTTCAAATCACGTTGAGTTTTAGAAATTGTTAGTATGACTTTTTGTCACAGCTAGAAAAGTTTAACCACCTGCGCTCACTATCCGCGCCTGTGTCTGACACAAGGCACACATTGGCCCCCCTCAGAAATTCCACATTACACTGGCAGAGGCTCCCGTGATCTGTAGTCTCAGTAAACGGAATTTCTCTCACTGCATGTGATCCATCTCTCAGTTTCTGATGAATTATCAATTAATATGAAACTGCTTCTAGTCTTTTTGATACTGAGATTTTTATATGTCTAATATTTCTATGAATGCATTTACCAGAACATAATACTGAGTGAGGTCGAACATGTTTTAGGTCTGACACAAAAAGGCGTAGCAGGATGGTTATGGACCAGGCTTTGCCGAGCTGCCTGGGTTCAAACTCATACTCCGTAAGTTAAAATTTAAATGACTCTATATGCCTTAGTTTCCTCATGCAGTAAATGAGGATGACGATGAGGAGGAGGATGAAAATTAGAGTTTTCCAATGGAGTTAATAAACATTAGAACTCTGACTGTCACCTTTGTGTTCATTCTTATTACTAAAATGAGCGCTGTAAATGCCTCCACAGGCAAGCAGGCGATAAATTCATCCTATTTAGCGGAGGGGGAAGGAAACGGGAGACCCACAGTGCAGGCGTTCTGGTCTCCAGCCTGCCGCCACGGGCTCCGTTTGCCTGTCCCAGCCGCGCCCTGTGCTGGCTGCCATCAGGGCAGGCGGAGGCCCCGCTGCCAAGCCTCTGTCAGAGCCCTGCTGAGGACTGCAGTTCCCGGAGAAGGCTGCCGGTCTCAGGGGGCCCAGAGGGTGCTGGGATGGTTCCCCCCATAGTGACCATTCAACGCCCTCCCGTTCAAGCAGGCCATGTGGGCCTGGCACAAGCTGACCCTCCTTACCTGGTGGGAGCCAATGGCAGCGCCCAGGAAGCAAGCACTGGGGATCTGACTGGCAAAGGCAATGACCAATCAGAACAGAGATCATCGGCAGCACTGGAACAGGGTCCTAGCTGTGGTGGTGATGGGTGGGGAGACTGAGGACCCTGACTATGTAACCCGTGGTACGGCCGCACCACGGCATACCACCCGCGTTTATCGGCTGAATGTCAGCCCTCATGCGGAGAGCTGTAGGACACTGACGCCTGGGCTGCCAGTATCCGAGAGCCCAAGTGTCTGTTTAAAATAGGCCCGGGTATCATTAAATGTACCGAGAAGAACTGGCCGCTTACCTTGGGCGGCATATCTGCAGGAGCCGTCCTCCACCAGGACATTGTAGAAAGGCTGATGGTGGCCGTGCGGCAGGCTGTGGACGTTCATGTTGCGAATCCACTCGTGCCCCATCATGCACGTGGGGTCCCAGCCGTAGATCACACAGTTATAGCCGTACCTAATTAATGTAAGAGCAACGGCAAGTCAGTGCCCCGAGGTCCCGGCGCTATGGAATACGCAAGTGACGGCTTGGCTTCTCTGTCTTAAGCTCCTGTGAATTAACAAATTCACCTGCTTTCACTCCATACTGAATCATTTTTCAGGACACCCCTGCCCCTCTTTATAAACCCCCTTTCCTATCGATCTAGCACTTCAGTTGGGGAAAAAAAAAGCGTTCTGACAAAGAGTGATGGGGCGACAGTGGGTTACGAAAATGGAAAAAGGCCCCGGGACCCAGGTGGCACACCAAATACGTAGGACCGGTCCCCAGCAGAGCAGAGCCGTAAAATGTCACACTTTCCAACTGTCTCCGTGGCTCAGCATGGCGAATGCTTTCTCAAAGCACTAAAAATACCATCCATCAAGGAAGAGGCTGGCCAAAGGACTCCGGATCAAACAGACTAGCTAGCTAGTTAGCTAGCTATCTCGTAAGGAATTATTTATTTTCTTCTTAGATGTGACAACAGGGAAGGAAATGTATTTTCAACAAAGGAGAGGGCCCTTACCTTTGAGGGACGCACTGTGGAATAGCTACAGGAGAGATGGCGTCAGGGGCTCGCTTCTGGGGAGGGGGAGGCAAGGGCGGGTAGGGAGGGTACAAGGAAGATGGGCCCTGCCATGACAACAACTGAAGCTGACAGGGAAATGTCACCTGCTTTATTGCACTCATCTTTTTACTCTCAGATGCTCGACACTTCCATAATAAAAAAAAAAAAAAAAAAAAAGAAGCACTAAAAGAAGGAAAACACTAACCGAAACCTGGAGAGAGGCGTTTGGAACTTATGTGCACACAGAGAGCAAGTGTACAGACAAAGGGTGACGACCACTCAGAAGCAGAATACTTAGGCGCCTAATACCAGGGACCCTGAGCGGCCCGTCAGCCTGTGAAGAGAACCTCAGCCTGCGCAGTAATCAGGGAGACGTAAATTAAAACCACAGCGAAACGCCGTTCGCCATTTAGTGCACAGGTGCATACAGAGGCCTGGCGAGGAGAGGGTCTCGCAGGTCCCCGCCGGCCGGTGGGACCTAAACGCGTGCCATCGCTTTGGACACAGTTTAATTTTGTCTCGTAACTGGACCACAAGCACACCCTACGACCCACAGCTTAAACTCAGGGAAACTGAGATGGAAAGAAGAGATGAAGAACAACGAAGACAGGAGCGGCCGGCTCTGCGTGCAGCCCCTCCCACCTTCCCGTCGGACATCTGAAGGTCCCTGAAGCACGAGAAGGCCTCCCCGTCAGGGCAGCAAGGCCCGTCTTAACACAGAGAAAGGTTAAAGATATCAGTTCAGCCTGCGGGCCTCCCTGTGAGGGACCGAGGCAGTTGCTGCTTGGAGCCGGGTCCCCTTCCAGTGTGTCACGGCCGCCGCTCCCGCGCCCTCGGCGTCCTCTGTGGCTGCGCGTGGGTAGGCGCCACGGGGCACTCACCTCTTGTGTTTCATAATGAGCCCAATGGAGTAGCAGACATCCCTGTGCTTCTCGTGGGAACGGAGCTTCACCTCCACGCCCACGTCCTCCTTCTTGCGCTCAATGTGTTCTAGAGTGTGCTGCACCAGGTAACCCACCGCCCCGTGCTGCCCGGGGTCGAGGGTCTGAATGTGCTGGAGGATGTCAAGCACCTTCAAGACAAGACAAAAAGACTAGGTGATACTATTTTTAGTAAGGCCTTTTCCTTTTTACCGCATTGGGTACAGCCCTACCTAAGCTAACCTGACAAAGGGCGGCACGGCGGGGCCCTGATGATGGCCCAGGTCCCCGAGACCCATGGGACTCCCCCAGTCAGTGAACTCACTTCAGATACTGGGTACCGGCCTCGGACATCCACACGCAACCGGCGTGAAGGTCAGGAAGCCTTTAGCAACACGGTGGGCTGGAATCAGTTCGGGGCAAGGAGAGTCTGCCACTCACAGGCACGTCTGCATTAGGTGAACTCTCACAGGGCCTTACATTCTTGGTCAGTGCAGACTTCAGTTTTTTTATACACAGAAAGGAAGCAATTTTAACCGCCTGCGCTCACGAACTGGCTGGAAAAATAAATCCTCAGCTGCTTCGATCAGGAGGATGATGGACAGAGCCGCCTCAGTGCCATGGAGAAGGCCCCGAAGGGAAGGACGTGAATTCGCTAACTCGTTTCCGGTATTACACTTGAAGAACAAAGATGTGGGTACCAGGGTTCTGAAATCCCACCCGTCATTTCTATTATCTTAACTCGCAATGGTGCTTCCCACTCAAGTGGGCAGGGGAAGCCACATCTCCGTGGGATTTGAGTGACTAGCTGGTAGAAGAACTTGAGGGGGCATTCTTTCTACTGTACCCCATGCCTTCAGGGAAAACACAAACTCAGGCAGAGTTAATACCCACACGCGGGTACAAACGCGAACACAGACAAAATTATAATCTTTAGCAGAAGGTCTCTGGCACATTTCTGCTTTATAAACAGGGTCTCTTTCCCTGTGTACTGAGTCCTAAGACACAGCAACCAAAATTCCAGTTCCAGATCCGTCAAACTTGCTGTTTTTACCTTTGAACTCGTTTATTCGCTTACCAAGTGATGATTAATAAAGGCTCTGTTTCCTGATATATTATGAACCTGTCAAAGTATTGTGAAAACTACTGTCTTAATGCAATATAAGATATTATTATTCTAACACCCAACCTTGTCTTCCACAGACTGAGATTTGTGGGTCTCTTGTTTACTAAACACTTATTTTTCACTGGTCCCTGAGCCAAACATGTTGCTTTTTAAAGTCATTTAATCCTCCCAACTTGAAGGTGTGCAACAGTCGTTGCCAGAAGAGGAATCATGTGGTTCGTGAAGGTAAAGTGACTCGCCGAGGTCACGGGTTATGAAGACTTAACAGTGAGTGAGTGAGGGAGGGAGGGAGGGAGGATGAGACCTGGGCTAACTCTAAGCCCCCACCCACCACCATCACACCAAAGCAAGAGGAGCATTTTAATGAACTGTTATGAAAAATGTCAAACACATGAAGATGGGCAGAACGGTATGATTTGTCGTACCTCAAACCCCACTTCAACCTCTGGCAGCTGAGAGCCGATCCCATCCCCCTCCCCCTCCAAAAGGACTTTTAACTTGGAGACACTAACCACCTCTATCTTTTACAGCGAATAGCACGGGATTCAACAGTAAGCTTCTATTTACTAGGCTTGCGTAATGCTTTCCCTGTGTTCCCTCTGCAGCTCTGACCAGTCATTGCTGACTAGACTTCTGCTACATTCTAGACACAGCTTCCCCTCCTTCCCCAGCAGCCCCTCCCACCAGAGCAGGGAACAGACCTAACTTGGAGTCTTCGGCACACAAAGGAATTCTCCAGTTCAGAGTATCAGAGGGGCAAAGGAGGCTCGGTGACAATCCCCTCCATCCTTCCCTTGATGTGTAGGTGACAGGCTGAAGGGAGCAGGCGGAAATGGGGATGATCTGGTGATCCGGGCCTTGTATGTTCCTGATGGCCAGTGCTGACAGCTGGGCACCTACTCACGACTGGCAAACGCGCTTTGTAAAGGGCCAGAGAGTGTGCTAGGGCTTTCAGGGCCATTCGGTCTCTGACTCCACGGTTCTCTTCGGCTGCTACAGCTGGAAGGCAGCCAGAGACCAGGGAGCAAAGGGGTGTAGCTGTGTGCAAACAAAAATTCACGAAACCAGGCTGCTTCGGGCTAACGGGCCGCAGTTTGCTGGCCTCACTGTCCCCGAACTGCAGGTTCCTCGGGCTCTCTCTGAAACTCTGGACTCCAACCTCCAAAGTCCACTGTCTGGGGGCTCTTCAGCTTTTGGGGCTTCCGATACCAGACCCTGATGCTGGGTCTCCCAACTGCTCTAGGGTAGCAGCACGTGGCTCCGGGTCCAATCACATTCAATATACCCCAACCCAAACGCCCTCCCCCACCCCGAAACTGGTCTGCCCTCCAAATACCCACTTTTCATGTGGTTTAATGGTTGTTGGGAAATCTGGATATCTTCTCTGAGCCTTCTCCCTTATTTACAGCTAATGAAGATCAGTCACTTCTTATTCACTCAAATAAAAACTTCTGAGCACCTGCCGCACGGCAGGAACTGTGCTGAGAGCACAGGGAGCGATGCCAGTAAGGACCCTAACAGACCCTAGCCGAGCAACTGCAACACACTCGCAGAGGGCCTGTGGAAGGGCGGCGGGGCCGGCCCCGCGAGAAGGGCCCGGGAAGGGGCTCGGAGGTAGAAATGAGCTGGCGGATGGGGCTGAGAGGCAGAAAAAATGTCCCAGGCAGAGGTCCAGCACGTGCCAAGGACTGACGCAAAGAGCAGGGGCGAATGGAGGGTGTGGCTGCAGTAGCAGGGCACACCAGGGGCCGCTGTGAGAGAAGAGAGAGCTCAGATGGGGGGCCCTGGCCACCGAGACCCTCGTAGGCCATACTGAGGAGAAGGAGCCTGATCTTCATGACGGCGGGGGGCCACCCAGAGAGTCCCGAGTGGTGAAGGGACATAACTGACATTTTACTGAGATCACTCTGGCCGCAGTGTATGAAACGGGGTCAAGGGTCTAGGAGCAGAGGCCTGAGGCCGTGCCGGAGGCCTGTGCGTGGTCGAGGAGACAGAGCCCTGTACAGGTGTGCAGGGGACATCTGGGCGCGCCGGTCAGGAGCCTGGGGCCCGGGCAGAAGAGCAAAGGCCCAGGGCTGTCAGCCCACCGATGGGGACTGAAGCGAGAAGAACAGGTAGCGACCCAGGGGAGAGGGGCAGAGCACAAACAAGTCTAGAAACTAACGGAGGACAAGGAACGAGCAAGAGCCTGAGAACCAAGTACCCGCGCAGAAGGAACAGAGTGTACTGAGAGGGGGCGGCCCCCAGCGATCGCCAAAGATAAGGAAAACAAGGATCTGTTGGATTTGGCAACAAGAAGCATGATTTATCAAAGAGGGGTCACCGGCTTCCTTGGCAAGCACAGTTCCGGAGGAGGAGGGGTGGGAACAGACCCCCTCGTTCTGGGGGGGTGGCGGTGTGGGAGGCGAGGCAGGGGCCGCCTGGCCAGCTAGCAAGCACGTTTCAGCCCCGCGGGGGAGGAGGCCGATAAGGAGGTTGCCGCAGGGAAATGCCGGGAGGGCTGTCATGGGAGTGCTTTCTGTGTTTTCCCCCAAAGACGAGCGATTTGGGTATGTTTAACGCTCAGAGTAGACAGCAGAAACAGGGAGCTGAAGATATAACTGACTAGAGGAAAATTTAGCCATCCAAGAAAATGCAGAACCGGAGCCAGAGCACAAGAGGCTTGTCCTGGAACGCGGGAGAGACACCTTTCTCAGTGACATGTAGAGAAAGAGCGACAGGACAGCTACAGGTCTAGGCAGGGAGGCAGGTCTGGCGGCAGGGAGGGGTCCTGCCTCTGCCCGCTGTGCCGGGGCGTGCAGCGTGCGGGTGGCCTCCGGCACCATCCGCGCCTGTGCGGGAGGCCTCAGGAAGTCCTCAACTGCTCAGTGCCTCAGTGTCATTATTTGCAAAATGGCAAAAAAATAAATGGGTAATAAAAAATAGTATGTGCCCCACAGCGTTGGAAGACGTTCAGTAAGTGTCCAGTGGCTTTAAAATGTGGCCACCCTACACTCTCCGTTTCCATCACAGCCACAGAACCTCGCATGACGACGACAGTGGCCAGGAGGGCTTGGATTTTGCTGTACACTTCCTGGTTTAATTCCACTGAAAACAGGTTGCCCTTCTGGTCTTCCCAGTTTAGGAATGTTTCCCTTTTAACTAATAAGGTCAAGCAGATTCCAGGCCCTCTGCAAACTGATCTCATGCCCTGAAAAATATTTTCCGTACACCAACGTGCACACGCACATGAGCAAGGACCCCTGTGAGGCCGACCTCGTCTGCACATGCCGAGCCCTCCGCCGCTGTGCCATGCGCGCGCCAGCCCGGTCCCCTGCGGCAGCCTGCTGCTCTGCCTTCTGAAATGGCTTCCCCTCCTTCGGCGTCCACCTCAAACCCTTCCTCCAGCGAAGAGCGCTTTCTGATCACCACAGCATGCCCCCCACTCCCTCCTCTGGGTAGCACCACAGTTTTCCTTCACCGTCTCGGTGTCAGTTCCCTGGCCAGGGCACACGTTTACAAGGGAGAGCCCCCAATTCATTGGGGATGTGCCATGTTTCATTCCTGATCTCTGAGCAGCAGATGAACGGTCAACGTGAGGACAAATGTTCTGTGTGTAACAAATCTGGGGCTTTGTTTTGTAAAGTGGCATTTGCTGGGCAGGAAGGCAACCTCAGTCACCCCCAGGATGCCGCAGGAGTTTCCCAGGAAGTGGCAGGTGAGTGATAAGCGGAGCTGTGGAGAGTGAAGCCAGAGCTCCTGCAGAGGAGAGGCAACCTCACCCCCGCTTCTCAGGCCGATGTGTAATTTAAGTACAGAACTTATTTATCAAGAATCTTGCTTTGAAAGGATCTCTGCATTTGATGAATTACCATGAGATTCCTTAACTAATCTACAGTAAAAAGTGATAGGAATGATGTATATCCTAGTATCAAAAATAAACAAAATAAACTATCAAATCCTGGACAATAGCATTTACGTAGGTTCTGGGAAGTAGGTGGTAACTTTGGTAGAGCCTAAATTTCCCGTAACTCTTCGACTGGATCACATGCTCTTTGCTCCCTGGGCCACACATGACATCTTTTCTTAAGATAGGAGTCTAGAGATTTTCCTACTGATGTGTCCTTTTTCAGAATTTCATTAGCTCTTTGAATTTGTAACTGAGACGATTTAACTCTCAGCAATGTCAAGTCATTTAGACGATTTACTTTCTCAAGAAAGGTTTTTACCACTCAGAATTCACTCCTCTCACCAGACTGTTCTAAACAGACAAAACAATTAACATTTTTTCCCTCGGAGAAGCAAGGATGGGTTGCAAGTATGCAGCTGGCTCCTGCCCTGCGACACAGGCCGGGCCCCGAGCTCTCGCCTCCCGCGGCAGCCTCCGGGGCTGCTCACTGCGAGCCACAGGGCCGCGACAAAACAGAGTCTACGTGGAACACTGTCACATCCCACAGCTTCCCCGAGGCACGACCAGTCCGGAACTAGTCCCACAGCTGGACGTGAACACGTGTAAGATTTAACTTCCCTATGTCCAACGAGGGTGTTTATTTATGGCCAATTTAGTTGCTCAGCTGGAGGCTGAGCAGTTTAAGTTTTGCCTCCCCTTGCGGAGTCAGGGCGACGGGGGAAAATACATCTTCGGGGCACCAGCAGGTGACTGGCAGAGGCCCCGTGGTTCTGCACATTTAAGGCACCGACCACAAAGGGAATGGGCAGTTCCTGGCGGCAGAACCAGTTTAAAAAAAAAAAAAAGAATCATAATAAAAGGAGACACATCTTTGAACGATAGGTGAAGGTTGGGAGATTGTGAACGGGCCGCGCTTCCCCCGCGTCAGTGCAGGGGCGAACCTGTACGCGCCGCCTTTCGAGCTGCGCGTTCCCTCTCTAATGCAAGGGCAGGGCATCAAAGGCGGATAATTACCTTCTCCGGCCAGATTCCCAGGTGGAAGTAGAGCCTGGCTTGGAGGAGGAGAAGCTGCACCTGGTCCGGGTACATTGCCAGGTACAGGTCCAACGAGTCTCGCAGGAGCTGGTACGACTGGTCGATGCCTTCCCTACGGGGAGAAGCCTTCGTCTCATCCCGTGTACTTCTGAGTAAGGCCCTCTGTGCAAGGCCCAGGTTTTAGGAATGATTGACACAAATCCCATACACTTTCTGACTCTGGTACTTCCTCTCTGTTCAGCAAATAGTTACAATAGTCTTAATTAAAAAAACACACACGCGCACACAGAGGAAATATAAGTTCTGTGCCCCACTTTGGTGATGGGCACTAACCTAAAATCGTACACGTTCCCATAACACAGTCACCTCAGTAACACGGCATATAATTAACAATGAAACCTGACTAGGGTGGAGCAGAGGACTTTTAGGGCAGAAACTGATCTGCGTGATACCATAATGGCAGATACACATGTCATTAAATACTTATGAAAACCCGTAGAACGTGTAGAATGTACAACACTACGGGCGACCCCGAATGTATGAACGTAACCCTGGACACTGGGTGGCGGCGACGCATCCATGCAGAGTCATCGACTGTAACAAACGCGGCCGCTTTGGCGCAGGACGCTCATCTGTGGGAGGCCCTGGGTGCCTGGAGGCAAGGGGCCTGTAGGAACTCTCCGTACTCTCCGCTCGGTTCTGCTGTGAACCTAAAGCTGCTCTAAAAATAAAGTCTATTAAAAAAAGAATTCTGCCACCAGGCAGGAAACTATTGCTATAACGTACAACTTCCTATTTTCTCCGTAAGACAAATTCCCTGTGACTCAGAAGCAAGACAGTGTCATCCTTTTGTTGGTTTTCTTACCTAAGTGATAGAAAGGCATAAACTGAAAGATGACAAAGCACATGGACATAAGAACATCCTGCCCCTAAAAGAATCATTGACAGTCTAACTATTCTTGTCACCTACGGATGCTTTCGCTATTTATAGAGGAACCTGTCCAAGACCACCGCAGAATCTCAAAGAAAACTCACTGAGCACGTCTTACAACTGGATCACATTATGTCACGGGAACCAGTTCCTTCCACGGTGGGTGGCAGCTGCAGATACCCCAAGGGTGCCACGCCTCGTCCGCTGCGGTGCGGTACCCCAGGGAGGCCCATTACAGAAAAGTCTCTGTAAGCCAAGTCAAGCCTTCCGAGACACGCGCTCCGCACAAGCACGGGAAAACCAAGAAAACCTTACCGCTTTCCCAGGCTCAAAAGGTTCCCCACCATTCGCTGCAGCACCTTCTTCACGTTGACCACCCCGTAGAGCGCCGCGGTCACGTGCTGGCCAATCAGGTACTCGCACTCTTTCACTGTCAGCTGCCTGCCTTTCCCAAAGGCGTCGATGTAGATGTAGTCAAAGATGTCCAGGTTGGCCCTGCACGAGGGACACACGGAGTCAGTCCCATCTCCGATCGGAGCTGAGCAAGTTGGTATTTAACACCCCATAATAAGTAGCTCAAATCAGAGACCGAATGTTAACACAGTAGCATTTCTAGTCAAACAAAACAAATGAACAAGGCCTCGTCCGAAGTTGAGAGTCTGACCCTTTAAACGCAGCTGTTTAAGAGGACATTGAGGCATGCCATCTAATACAGTTTTTCAGGGAGACTCATCCTAAAACTCGCTGCCAGGAATGCCTATCAGAAGCTCGATGGATGGCACACCCAGAGCAGCAGTGGCTAATATTTGTGGATCCTGGGCCCCTTGAGGATACGCTGAAAGTTATGGCACCTTGCCCCATGAGGTTTCTGCCCTCAGTTCTGCAGACATGCGGGGGATCCCACACCTGCTGGACTCGCGCATGGCCTCAGGCTGGGCCCGTGCTCCAGGCCACAGAGAGCGGTGTCCGTGCACTCAAGCCCCCTGGCCTGTCCCACGGAGTTGCCCTCTACGAACCGTGCTCTTGTGTGTGGTGGCGGCCTGCACTGAGCAGACGGGGGTGGCGGGCACGGCCACGCGTGCTTTATGAGGACTCCCGAGACCTTCAGGTGGGCCTCTGTCTCAGGGAGAGCTGTATTTTCCCCTGGAGCAACTGTTTCAGATTTCCTCCTACAGTCATATTAAGAGCGCTCCTTGGCAAGACATGAGTTAATGTCCCAGAAACAAGGAGCGCCCTTCAACTCGTTTTATGAGTCTTGGAGAACCACACATACACACAGACAAATTTATAGGCAAAAATATGAGCAGATCCAGTACGGCAATGTATTTAAAAGAATACACGTGATTAAGTTAGACACGCCCTAAGAATGAAAAGAGAGCCAAACATTAAAAAATCTATCGCAAGCGCAGACTGAAAAAGAAAAACCATAATGATCCTATCAGTAGGCGCAAAAAAGAGATTTTAGGAAAAAGACCTACTGCCCCGTTCTTAATAAAACTCTTAGCAAAATAGGAATTTAGAGGACAGCTTTGATAATCTGAATGAAAGTTACTGTTCCAAACATCGTGCTCGAGGTGGAATTTTAAAAGGATTCCATTTATAGTCATACTCAAGGCAAGGGGCCTGCTATCACGGACTGTTTCTGTTCATCTCGACTTGAGGGGGCCGGGCCGGCACAGTAAGATAAGTCCAAGAAACAAACACATACCAAGGTGAGAAAGAAAAGGACAGAGCCGCCACAGTTCATAGACAACATGGCTGTCTGCAGAGAAAAGCCCAGAGCTGGCAAATTATTAGCCCTCGTCATTTATTCGGCAAAGGCGCTGATTACCGGGCCTACCTCTGAATACCAACCCGATCCCTGTACGATGTCAATATTTAGAAAATGTAATTTTAAAAACCACTTACGGCAGCAAGAAAATTTTAAGGGACTAGAATAAATTGAACCGGATGTCAAAGGGCTTGGATAAAGAAAATGAAAAATTCTTGGTAAGGACAGGAAAGATGACTGAACTGTGCGGGAGACCTGCTCAGAGACAGACAGACTCAGAGAGAGGCACTGGCAACGTTCCTCTTATTAGCTGGCGAGTCAGCCCAGAGTAGCACCGGTGCCCATCAGTATCCACATGGGGGGGTTGAAAAAACCCAATGAACTGATTCTAAATCCATGTGAGAGGCCAAGGCGCTAAGAACAGGCAAGGCACTTGGAAGAACTGGGCGGGGGTCTCGCCCGCCAGGTGTCAGGGCTGAGGAGAGAGGGGCAGTGGACGAACACTGTGGCCTTGGTGCAGGCACAGGCCAGCTAGGAGGGCATGGAGACGGGGTCTGCCGCCCCGCGGTTGCCTTGCCTTTCCTGGAGGGGCCGGCCCCGTCCTGGATGGGTCTCGGTGTCTGTTTTCGCCAGGGACCTGGCGTGCTAATAAATTATTTCATTGCTTATTTGCACTGTTCGCTGTAGCCTAAGAGGGAGAAAAACAACACTGCCGCCACAGTGGTACCCGGTAATAAGTTACTGTGGTAAATAATATGGTAACTGGTGTTTTAAATGCTTTGTAGCATGCGGAAATCCTTGACGGGTTATCATATGGGCATTAAAGCACATTTGAGAGGTATCTGGAGAAACTGGTTGGGTTGTTCAGGGAGCGGAAATGGGATTGGAAAAAAAATTCACTTTTCCCATTTAAAATAATGGAAAATGGGTGCCTGCTATCCGAAAAAGAAACCCCTGAATACATTTTTTAGGAACAGACTGTAGTTGGAAAAAAGGGGAAGCCTCCACATATTATTTAAGGAAAAATACATACGTAAAAATTTGCATTAAAATAACAATTTCAAACTAACTGGCGGTTACCTCTGGAGAGGAGAGGGGGGCAAAGGGATAAGGAAGACTACCCAGGGAGCTCCAACTATATATATGTTTTATTTCTTAAACTCGGAGGTAGAAATACAGACACCAGTTACACTTATTTTCTATGTACGTGTCAGAAACCAGCCCCCCAGGTGTGTAACGCGCTGGGCCATCTCATCTAACCCTCCGAGCCCCTTTAGGAAAACTGTAGTCCTATTTTACAGGAGAAACTGAGGCACAGAGGAAGCCACGATGTGAACCCGGCCCGACGTCAAATCTCAGATGCTCCCTATGACACTGCTCACCATGTCACCAAAGGGTGTCACAACTGGTTGCTAGGAAGTAGTTTCCAGGAACGGGATATAATGAAATAACTTGGCTTCTTTTCCCTCTACTTGGCACGTTTAATGAGGAGATAGTCTACCTATCTGATGAACTATATTTCTTGCAGGAAGGTTAGACTAGAACTGAAAAGGAGCACTATGCCCAGGAGGAAAGCGGGTTTCGGAGAGAAGACAAAACCTCATTAACCTGGCCCCTTCAGGCACCGGCCTTGCCCAAGGGGACCGAGCGGAGAACACGGACGCCTGCTTCGCTTTGCCCGTCGGCGGCGAACCCGGCCAGTCTGTTCTCTCCCCGTCTGTCTTGTGCGGGGAGGGAGGAGACATTTTATGGAAGACCGGAAACTGAAGAGTTTAAGAACTCTTTGATCTGATCTGCTTTGGGACAAAATGACTTGAGATCCACATAAGCCCTGCAACCCCGAGTCTTATTGTTTAAAACTAAACTCCGTACTTGGAGACAATTGTGTATTCACGCGCCATTGTAAGGAATGACACCAAAAGGGTGTCCTGCTCACACACCAGATTACTGACATGGACACAGACAAGAAATGAGACAAGCCCATCACCACCCGCGTCCTCTTTTAACGTCTGTCTAGTTACATCTCCTGCCAGCCCGGTAGGAAGGAATTCTTCGGACCCACCATGTGTCACAGATGGCCCACCTTTCTGTGGTCTGGCACCATCTCAGTAAGAAGTGACTTGGGAAGTTGACAGGTTCCAGCGGGACCCCCAGCTGCCGGGCAATTGTCATGTACAGCAGGGACATGCTGATTGGGATCCCTGTTCTGCGGATCAAAACCTACAGGGGAGAAAACACTTTTGGTTACTAGAAACGAACCACATGCCCTCGTTCCTTCAACACACACACTTGTATGAGGCGCACACGGTGTCTCAGGCCCGAGGCTGCGTTCTGAGGTTGAAGTGGAGAAACATGTTTACTTATTTTCTTATTTATTTATCAAATGATGATTTTAACTTCTTTTTTTAAAATTCTCATTCAAAGGCATGTTCGTTGATTTTTAGAGAGGGGTGGGGGGCGGGGGGTGGAGAGGGAGGGAGGGGGAGAGAGAGAGAGAGAGAGAGAGAGACAGAGAGAGAGAGACAGAGAGAGAGAAATATCGCTCTGTTGCCTCCCATATGCACCCAGACTGGGGAACGAACATGCAACCCAGGTATGTGCCCCAACCGGGCATTGAACCGACAACCTTTTGGTTTACAGGACGATGCTCCAACCAACTGAGCCACATCAGCCAGGGTGAATATTTTATTACGGTCAGGGGTCTGCAAACTACAGTCCCTGGGCCAGGTCTGGCCCACCGCCTGTTTTTGTACAGCCTGTGTATTAAAAGTTTTAACCGTTTTTAACATTTAAAAAAACAGAAAAATACTATTTTGTGACACATGAAAATTCTATGAAATTCAAACTTCCACATCTATCTATGAAGTCCTACTGGAACACAGCCACACTCACTCGTTTGATAATGTCAGTGCCTCCTTCCCAGCTACGACAGCAGAGCTGAGCAGTGTGGACACGGAGTGCAGGGCCTGCAGAGCCAGAGTAATTCCCTGTCCAGCCCTTTACAGACAAAGACTTAAGCCCTCCTTCCTCCAGAAGGAGTTGGAGGCCATGCCAAGGAAAGTGTGTAAGACATGAAAAAAAAAATACAAGTGGCACAGAGAGCAACAGAGCAGATATGAGAAAGGAGCCAAGGAGGAAGCAGACGAAAAACGAGCACCAGTGACGGGGCTGCCCACGGATGTCCTCCAGACGCCCCACAGGCCGGAGCAGAAGGACAGGCGGGACTCGTTTCACAGCTTAGCTTTCCTAAGACACAACTGACCAGCCCGTGTCACAGGAATACCTATTTCTAGTCAAGAGTTCATCTTGCAGGTTTTCAGACGGAGGATAATTTGTGATGAAATGAAAAATCAATAGTAATATCCTTATAGTAGAGGCAAAAGTGAATTTTATAAGCACTGAGTGATGAGAAAGATACAGTGCTTACTCTTGAAAACTGGACAATGTATCAGAGATGAGCTTAATTGTGACTTTTTTTACTACACTCACATTTACCTGGTGCATATATAAGTTTAGGGCATTGTAGTAATCCATTCGGTTCCCCTTGAACTTCAGCTGGTCATACAGGACATAGTTCATGGCGTCCAGCACCTGGCCCTGGAGGTCCAGCTCCATTATCATGGAGGACTGCCCTGAAACACAGAGACCTACTCTGAGGACACAAGCACATGCAACGTTTGGGCCGGCGTCCCCAACAACCTGTAACATGGAGACACCGGCCAGGTCCTAACGATATTCATTAGGTGTTACCAATCCTACGCATGTAAAGTCTTCTGCATTACCCAGGTGAGCGTGTGGTCGTGTCATGCACGGGGACACGCGGCAGAATTTCCGAATAAGCCACTACGCTAGGTGTCCTTATGCACACAGAGCGGATCCAAAGCAATTCCCCACCTGCCTTGAAGGTCAAGCTGGGGTGGCGGCTGTTGAGGCCTCGGAGGGCTTTGCGCACCAGCTCCACGATGCTGCCGATCTGGGCCTGGGTGTCTTTGAGGGTGATTTCGGCGAGGGGGTTGCAGTACTGGTCAATAAACACGGCACCTGGGCACGGACAAGAACTATTGAATAAATCCCTATTTTTACCCTTTTCTTATCAGTTCTTCATTTACGCCGGGGGCCTGGGACCACAGCTCTTTAAAACGTCTCACCAGATAAGCCTCAGATCTTGGATGTCAGGCCTGGCTGCTAAGACACCAAGGAGTAAGAAACATTCTCAGAACAAAGGACCTCACAGGTCACTACGTCTTTTCCTTAAAGGAACCAAGCCTCTCTCAGAGGTCATGGACTCAAAAAGCTGTGCGATCCATGGCATATTTCATGTTCTGTTACAAAGAGAAATAAAGGCTTTAAAGGAGATCTTTCAAGCTATTCCTCTCTCCCTCTAATTCACTTACAGGTTAAAACCCAACAACTCTGAAAACTTAAGGTTGTAAAACAGTTCTTTAACTTAAAAAAAAACAAAAACCATAGTTGGAAGCTCTCAAAAACTGATAAGCCATTTCAACAAACTGTGCCTCTCAAAGGTGAGCCCGTAAACAGACTCTGGAGACAGCAGTGGTTTCAAACTAGGTGGACAGTCACACTCCCGGACTCTGCAGCTAGAAAGCTGTACAAAGCTCACTGCAGACATTGTCTCTTGGAAATCGCCCCCTCATGGCCTTAGGTAATGTTTTAACCAGAGACGGATAGGCTACCTTGATCATTTGGCTGTAAGGCATTTTGAGCTGGGAAGCCCTGAGAGTCATTTTAAAATCAAGTGACCTCGAACCAGCTCAGAATCTTGACCCCCGAACTCACATCTCAGGAGCTGAAAGCAGGTGAATGGGTGCCAAGAGTCCTGGACCCCAGCCCCAGTTTTGCCCGTAGCCGGTGTTTGGTTCCTGGGTCTCCTTGGGACCGAGCTTCTCTACCTGCTCATGGAAGGAATTTCTACCACACTTCAAAGCCCATTCCATCCTAATGCCAAGACTCCGGCATTGGGCTCTCTGGGCAGTCACCAGGGGTCCAGCCCTGGGGGCTGCTTCCATCCACTCAACGACTTACAAACTCCAACGGCTGCCCAATGCCTACAGCCCTGATTTGGAGGGCTTACTTGAAAATGATATTACTTTATAACTGAAAGAGGAAAAAGTAGTCACTAGTTTCATAAATAAGCTATGGAAAAATAAAGCTTGTCAAATTATTTTTGACTGGGGAACAAACAAGACAGGATGACTCTCCATCCCAGTATCGCCATGAGAAGATTCCAGTGATGAGGATATTTTAAAGAATTGCAGCAGATTTTTCATTTTGTTTTGGATGATATGAGATAGTCATACACTTAAGAGTCTGCACTAGGCACTGTGGAGTAGACAGTGATCATAACATAAGGACAAGGAACACGAGAAAGTCAGTGACTATTTGGAGTGGCTGCTTAGAAAAGTGGCTTGTACACACGAGACAGAAATAATGCAACAGAACAGGGTAGCCCATGCTCCTATGTTAGTTCTGAGGTGAGTAAAGCCCGTGTTGCTAAGCCAGAGAAACTCAAAGGCGGTGAGACCTGAACTGAACATTCGGAGGGTGAGTGGGATTTAAAAGAGAATGCGAAGGACAAGGGACACCACACATGAGGATGTGAGTGCGGTGTGTCTGCAGGGTACCAGTGAGGACCACAGTCTGGCTGGGGCCAATGGGGCATTCTGGAGAGCTAGGCGTAGGGTGAAAGACTGTTGACGGAGGGCACTGAACGCAGGCAGAGGCCAAACACAAAACAGGAAACGGGCCGGCCACACTGCTGGTTCACGTGGCGTGGAAAGAGGCTGGGTTCCTGCTGCACTGCTCTGGCACGGCGGCTGACACGACGGCAGGGGGACGATGCTGTCATGAAAGGCAGTGCTACGCAGAAAGCTGTTGCTGGGAGAGGGGGTGAGAGCCTGCACAACAGTGTGAGAGCGGAGATGGGACGATGAGGACCACCAGAGAGGGGACAATGAATTGGACAAACCTCTGGGAAGAGGGAATGAATGTATTTCATAATCACAGCTTCTGGGAGTGTTTGTGTAATATGCTAGGAATTTAAAATCGTTTGAAAAAAAAATCAAGTCACATTTTGTTCTTGCTCGACTTGGTAGGAGCATAAAGTTACTGCTTTCCTCAGTCCTATCCGCTCGACTCCTTCCTCCTCACTTCTCATCAGAGCCGGGCAGGCTCACTGAGGTGCAAGCACACTGTGTCCTCATTAAACTCTAACCAGAGGCTAAGGGATTTGTCCAGGTCACACGGAGACAAAAGTGGACAAACTCATTTCTAATTGGGAAGCGATGCTTCAAAGCTTAGAAAAACAGGAAATTAATCTCATTAGCTAAAATACCAGCCTCTCGTGCTCTGAACCAATGGTGCATCTTGAGAAAACAGTCTCTTTAGCCGACGGCTAAAGGTTTTGACAAAATTTTCGCTCTCAATTGAATAGTTTTCCCCACCTAAGTGACCAGACCACATACTCCAACCTCCAGGAGCCCATGCAGCAGAGCTGACTTTTCCACTACTTGTTCATCAAGGACAGTTTCCACGGCTGCTCTAAGGTGACAACTTAGCTGCCCATCAAAAGAGCGCTGTTCGAGCCTCACCTTCAAGATATGATTCATAGTCATCCGAGTGCTGAAGAAAAGCTTTAAGATTATTTAAAATTTTCTGTTGTCGTAGGTAGTAGAGGATTTTTTTTGCATAGTACTTCCAGGTCAAAGCTTTCCTGGAACAAACAAAACAAACAGTAAGTTGATGAAGAATTAAGATACTAAAACTTCCAGTGCTTTATTCTTTACGTCACACTCATCACACGACGTAAGGAGTCTGCTTAACGACAGCTACAGCTGGTTCATGGTCAGCGAGTGCTTATTGCCATGGAGGCAAACACAACTTAGGACTCTGCATTTGTAATATAACACCACATTAATCAAGCTAAAATTCAAGAAAGTTATCTGTTTGCCTTCAGATTTACTAAAAGGCAATGAAAGAGAAACCTGGAAAGTTAGGAGAATTGGGTGGGCCTCAGGAGAGGGGCGAGGTATCTGGAATCCTCTGCTGGTCGCGTCCCCCGCCCCCGGCCCCCAGGTCCCTGCTTCCCTCTCACGCGCCAGCCCAGGGTGACTTCTCTGTCTCATGGTTTCAAATATTACCGCACAGACAACCCCTAGTCCACTTTCCAGGTGGGATTTCTCCCCTACGCTGCAGACCTGTATATCCAACTGCTACTCCACATCCCCGGCTTGGGGATCTGCTGGGGCCTCTTAACGGTCTTCCCTCCCCAGAGTCATCCTTGTCTCCCATGAAGGCAACCCCATCATCCCAGTCAGGTCCCAAACCCTGGTGTCCTCCTTGACTCCGGGCCTTCTCCCATGAGACACACTCAATGCACCCACCAGTGCTGTTAGTAACACAGGTCCCTAACTCGTCTAAGCCACTGCTGTCTCCTGTCTGTATCACAGTGGCGTCCTTCTTCCCGAGCACACCCTAGCCCTCGGTCTAGGCTTGACAGAGGAACCAGAGCGCTCCAGTTAGCCTACGAACCCCAGCACAAAAACTCTGTGCCCCGAGTTACCCAAGGTTTTCCACCTTGCCCAAAGTAAAAGCCCAGGTTCGGCGATGACATAAAGGGGCCTTTAAACTCTCGTCCCATCACCTCTCTGTGCCCAGTCACTACTATCCCCCCTCAGTCCCTGCCTACGCACCGTGCACACCTGAGACCTCAGCAGTCTCGGTTCCTCGACTAGAACATTCTTTCCCTGGAGAATAATTTCTCTTTATCTATTATTTGGTCCCACAATGGTATAATATATTATAAAGGCAGGATAAACACTTATTTCTTTCATTTCCCATTTTTCAAAATAAAATTTTAGGTTCTTATCGTCCTCCAAAGGGGACCGATTAGTTGTTAAGTATTATTATGAACTCGGGGCTCAACTAGCTGATGCATTTCAATCCATTCTAGTTATTATCCACGCTGACGTCCCCCTGCATTCTTTCTCGTGAAGTACTGTTCTGTCCTTGCTATCTGGTTTCGGGCTTCCAAGGCACGCCCAGCTTATCTTTGACATTTCCTGTGTTAGATCTGGAATCAGCCATTTCTCCGGAACCTCTGGGTACTAGAGATGATCATGTCTACCAGGCTGTTTAATTGTTTTAGACCTTTTCAGCAGACAGAAAAAGTATAGTGTATGTATGTGTGCACATAACACTCTCATCCCTACATGTGTACATGTATTTAAAGACAAGGTATCTCGTGTGTTTATACTGAAGTTTCGAACTCAATTACACAGTTTTTACCTTCTTCCATTTTATAGCTGTATCTTTTTTTCTCCCAAAGAATCCTGCTTTTCCAGTTACGTAAGTCCCTGAACACAACATGACAGTTAAGGGCACGAATCACCCAACGAGTCAAAAGCCCGTGTATACTTTAAGCTGGCCCTCCAAGTACACAATGTCCAACTGCCAGCTGACCCTTGAAAGACGTGGGTTTGAACTGTGCAGGCCAACTGAAAAAAATCCGCATATAAGTGGACCCGCAGAGTCCAAACCCGAGCTGTTCAAGGGTCCAATGTACTTATTTGCTTCATGTCACATCTCTCTCATGCACATACACACACTGGCTGCAGAATAGCGAGATCAATATCCTCATCACCTTGATGACTGCCGAAACACGGTCAACCAGCCTGCTCCTGTCCTCCCCCGTTCTCCGCCCCGGTTTTTAAACGGCGGCCTTACATCCGCCCACACCGTCAGGGCTCATGGCCGCTACACACGCAATGCTGACTGCCCCACTAACCGTCATTTGGATTTAATTCTGCAAGTAAATGTACGGTTTTTTGAAGTAAATACATATTTAATGTTCACCGCTAGTTCTTGTATCAATGTCTCCCTGATTATGGGTCTGTGTAAAGTTCATTCTCTAGCACCTTTCTCAGGGAGGGCTCCAAAGTCCCCAAGTTCTCACAAGCTGGGAAGTCTGTTTGTGGTCTTTATCCTTGGCAGTCAGTTTGGCTGGATGTGAAAATCCTTGCCTGATATTATTGATCCGTCAGCATATTAAGTACGTTTCTCCTTTTTCCCCTCTGGCACTGAGCACTGCTGTTGAAAAGTCTGGTGATATTCTGATTTTCTTTTCCTTTTAAGTGACTTTTTTTCCCCCCTGGATGCTCAAAGGATTTTCTGCCTTTAATATTCAGTAACCCAGTAGTTTTACTGAAATATGTCTCAGTGTCAGTCACTCGGGTCCATCTTCTCAAGTACTGTGTATCCTTTCAGTATGTTGTTTACATCTTTATTGCAGGGCGTACTCTTTTCTAAAGCCCACACAGAATACCATATATGAAAGCTGTTTTCAAATATCCAAGGATTTGTGCTTTAGCATTTATAGAAACTACGCTTCTTCCTTCCTATGTTTTCCAAACAAGAAGGATTTGCCAGGAATAAATACAAATAGGGTCCTTCATGAAAAGTGGCATCCCAAAGCATTTATAAATGTGACAGTGTGACACTATCCCTTGTTATCTAAAAACAACCCCGTTGTAAACTCAAAATGTATATGCCAGGTCAAGGGATAACAAATCTATGATATTTATTTCTAAAAAGACTATATAACAATGTATGTTTTTACTGGCTATGCATATTCAGCCTTTTTATTTTTTATTTTTATTTTTGCCAATCTGATAAGTAAAAAGCAGTATTTCACTGTTATTTGACATTTCTTTGAAGAGTGAATTTAAAGGTCTTTTTACATGATGCCAGCCCCTTGAATTGGCTCCTCGGTAAATGTCATCCACTTTCCAATTTCTTCTTGGAAATTTTAAGAATTCTATTGACTTTACGGTTTCTTTGGACATACAGAAGTTTATTTTTTTAATTGCAAAACTATCTGTCCATGTTCTTTTACTGCTTCTGGATTATCAGTCTTGGTTAAGGAGGTCTCGCTAGATTATACACAAAATCTCCTATTTTCTCAAAGGATTTTCATTGTGATAAAATTTAGGTTGTTTAATCTTGGAATTTAGTTTTCATATATGATGGAAGGTTTACTTTCTTCCAGATGGATAATCTAACAACATTTATTAATTAGTCCACCTTTTTCTCTCTGAGTTTAAAATATACTGTCTTTTATGCTGGGACATGTTTCTAAATTATCCTTTGCCATGGACGTGGCTACCAATTTTTACTTAAACACTGTATTGTTTTCGTTATAGTTAGCTTTATAATATGTTCTGATATGTAGTGATGAAAGTTTCCCACTGGGATTATAAAAAATTTTTTTTTCCTGGCTCTTCTTGTGAATTTATTCTTCTGTGACAATATTATCCAATTAAACCACACACATTCACTCACTCTCTCTCCCCCCACTTCCAAAATTCTTGTTGGATCCTAACTGAAATGGCAATAGGTTTATGTACTGATTTGGGAAGAACTGACATTTTTTGTGATGATACGTCTTCTCATTCGACAGCATGGTCTTATTTTATGTTTTTCACTGATATTCTCTAGTCCGACCTATAATATCCATCCATCCCCAGGAATCTTCCACCAACAAGTGAAACCACTGAAACATCACCCCCAGCAGTAACACAGAAATGGGGGTGAAAGTGGTTACCCATCAAGAGGGCGATGGTTAAATAAATTGCGGTAAACACTGCAGAACAGGATGCAGCCATTAAAAAAATGAATCAGATTTTTTACCAGCTGATTAGGATTGATTTCAAGACGGTCATGTTGAATGAGGAAAAAGATACAGAAAAGTACCTATTTTATGATCATAATTTTGTGAAATAATGGTCCCCCTTGGTCCCCCTGTGTATCAGTCAGTGCATACCGCGTGGAAGAATACAACCCCATGTATCTTCATGAGTTACAGGGGTGGGGGCAGGGGAAGGCCAAGACGAACGGGGTAGGGAGGAAAGAAAAATAAGAAATAACAAAATCTGTGCTAAAGGCTGTATCAAAATGAAACAATAAACTCAGTGTGTACGATATTATATTCTGGTAGGTAAAAGGACACGTGTGTATATATATGTAAAAGAGACAGCTCAGCTTTTATTTTTAAGGCTGCACAATACTGACTATTAGATCATACTTCAATTCATTTATAGATAAACCAAAATAGAAATGGAAAAATGACCTCTGGTTCTGAACTCATCCAAGGCCTGGAATAGAGACACAGCTTACCTCTCCCCTACACTCGTTCCACTGATAAACACTTCTCTCTCCTAACCTCCGTTGAAAACAACAAGGAAAGTATCTTAATGCCCCGTGTGTGAGGCATTGCACAATGACCTCTCTTACGGAAGATGCTAAACTAGCATTCTTATCTTCCATCACCAGTAAAGTTTCCAGAAACTTTTAGAGCACAAAATCATAGGTAAGTTATGCTGGAAGCCAAGTCACCTTTCAGGCAAACTGGTAATTAACCCTCAGTGCAGACAATATGAGTCACAAAAAACTTTTAAGCAACAACCAGGAGATAATGGATTCTTCTCGATCAGGAGACAAAAGAAAGGTTTAACCAAGTACACAGAATGCTCAGGGACAAAGTAAGATTATTTCGTACCCAAATTCAAAAATCGTAAAAAATCATCCATTAAATTAAGACTTGCCTAAGGCATCATTTAATAAATATTCAGTGCATGACAGGCAAATGGGGTGGTGGTGGTGAAAAGACAGACGGTAACAAAGGAAAGATACTTTATATTATCTAAATGACGTAACAGGTCCAAGTGCCAAGAGCACAGTATTTGATACACAGTAGGACTAAATACGTATTAATTCTCTTCTTTCCAAAAGGATTTTCACATGGTTTCTTTAAACATCAATTGTCTTGGTGCACTTACCTTATATACGCAGAATTTTTCAAAATGTAAGGTAGCTACCCATGAGATAGTCGGAAACGCACGTCCCAAGGTTCGGCCACACAAAAACTACAGCAACTAATTTTGAGGTTATTATAAGAACAAACAAACAAAAGTCCTTGCTGTGACCGAGGCTTACCTTCCTTCCATATTCAGGATACACACCAGCTCATCCTCAAAAAATATCTCTGGTCCCTCAAGATTCTCAATGTCACTAAAACCATTACAAGGGACCTACGAAGAAGACATACAAACAGGCCTCAATAACAAGTAACAATGTCGTGATTACTCTTATACAGAAATCGGAGTGGCAAAGAGAGATGGTTATTTTCATGGAAGTGGTAACAGCTACTCCATACTATCTTACATTGCCTACCACAGGTGGGAAAAAACATGCAAAATAATAATAATGTGTTCGGATCTTGTTAGTTATAAATTAATTATATTTTCATAGGCTGAAATTTCGGAAACTACAGCAACAAGAACAAGAAATACAAATGTGAATTCACAATAACTATTGCATGCAAGCGATGTTGTGCTCAACTAGGAGGAAAGGGGTGGAGAGAGAAGTCAAGCACTTTAGGCTACTCAACCCACTGGGCGTGTTTTCTCCTCTGTAAATTGAGGTGGTGGTGCCAACGAGCTTACAGAGCCCCTCAGTTTAAAATTCTATTACTTCTCCCACTTCTCTTTCTTTTTTCCTTTGAATTTATTTATTAATTTTTAGAGAGAGGGGAAGGGAAGGAGGAAGAGGGGGAAAAACATCAATGTGTGGTTTCTTCTCACGCACCTCCTATGGGGGACCCGGCCCATGACCCAGGCATGTGCCCTGACTGGGAATCGAACCGCTGACCCTTTGGTTCACGGGCCGGCACTCAATCCACTGAGCCACCCCCGCCAGGGCTCCCATTTTCCTTTTTGAAAGGAGCCAGGCAATTTCACGTCGACCTGTGTGTACTCAAGAGAACACAAGGGTCCTGAGTCAAAGTAATCACCCACCCACAGGTCAATCTTAAGGATACACCTGCTATACTCAAAGTCCTCGACATATTTCTAATAAGAAGTAGTACAGGGAACGGGGGAGCTAAGGGAAAAAAAACACAATTCATCGTTATTAGACAGAGGCACGGGCTGTTAAAATTGCACACAAAACGGGCTGGTCTAGAAGCAGAGGTTGCAAATTGGTAGCCCATGACCAAGTGCATCAAACATATCTAGTACCCAAACATACCTGTGTGCAAATACATTTAAACGGGCATCTAAAAACTGTGACTACGAATGCCTTTAGCCAGGGTAGGGCTTGTCCAAAATGGAACATAAATTTTGTCCGTTCTTACCTCCACAATCATTTATGCATCGAAACAAATTACACTAGGGAATATCTAGTTTTATTCTCCATAGGAGAGTAAGCTCGGATTTGTCCGAAGTTCAAAATCTGAACTTTCCCTTTCAAAACCTGAAGTGCCTTGAAAACATGAAAAATATATTAACTCCATTAGATGATAGTAATTAGTGTTAGAAAATAGGAATGAATCTGCAGGAAACCAAGGTAGTAAAATAAATTATGACAGCTGTATTTCTCGCCATGCCCCCCCCTCCATCAGAAATAAATTTTAAATATTAATGTGGACTATTTTCCAGAGTTACAAAAAGTTAAGAATCAGGGCCTGATACAGAAACTTCTATGAATGCTCTGTGGAAGGAAAAACAAAAACAAAACCCAAACACGCATTTCAGCAATATTTAAAAAAGAACTTTTCAGAGATAATGAACACAAGACAATTTACTTGAGGGAGTAATGATTCTGATTTACAGATAGCTCTTAATCCTGTTAGCTTAACAAATAATTCAGTTCACTACTGGTTGGAACCTGCAAAGCCAGAGTGACGAACTGTATTAATTTCACCAACCCTTTTGGGAAAACAACAGGGCGAAATTTGTAGTGTTCAGTCTTTAGATGATTCCCTCAAATCACGCAGAGGTTGCAAAAAATGTGGTCCATCCCCCTGTAGAGAAATGACGCTTATCTGGATCCCCTCTACATTGTCCTGCTGGCCCCTCCCTCCCCGCCCACCCCCACTCTCTCCCCCTTGCTTTAGAAAAGTAAGGCTGGCAGGGACAAATGGCTTCATGGTGCTGGATAGGAGGAAAAGGACACAATGACTCTTGCAGTCATCTAAATGAGTAAGGGATTGTGAGAGCATTGAAAAGGGAGATATCAAAAAAAGCTGGATGAGCTAATGCCCACAGAGCCATACACACACACCACTGCCACGCAAACGCTTAGAGCTACATGGCCAGATCCTTACGTGCTCCGAAAAGAACCTCTTTGAGAAGGAGGCTACAATCTTCCGGGCTTCGACCCCAGCTTTTTGCCGAACTTTATACTCCTCCAGCCAATTGACGTAGTCGGTGGGGCTGTAGTGGTTCATAAGGGAAGGCCACCTACAAGGAAAAAAACACCCCCTGGGCTTAACAGAGACTCAAAGGCAGGCAAGGAGGCAGAAACGAATCAAAGGCAGCCTTGGAAAACAGGGAAAGCAGTATGGTTTGGTGGTCAGAGGGGCCCTGCTGATGGACCTAGTTCAAATCCCCACCTGGCAGCCACGCACCCGCTCACGGTGTGACCTTGGCACAGCACTATGAGCGCTGTGTCTCCACTCCCCACCTATGAAATGGGCACAGTTGTAGCAATAATAACGACAGCGATGACAACGACCGTGAACATTTATGGCGCGCCTCCTAAGAGCTGGGCCCTGGGTAAACGCTCCCGACACATCATCTCATTTAATAACCACACTCAAAGGTAGGTCTAATTATCACCAAAGTCGATGAATGAGGCTCAAAAACGAGCAGTCTACCCCAAGGTCATACAGCGAGGATGCCAGGGCCAGAATTTATCCCAGGTCCCAAAACGAAATATGTGCTCTCTGCCAACAACCAGGGGATGCTGCGCCCGCTTCCCCTAAGGGCTGTTAGGATCACTGCATCCCCGGATCCATGTAAACATTTTAGCACAGAGCCGGGCACAAAAGAAGCGCTCGGAATGGACTAGCAGTGATACCACCGTCGTCATCCGTTAGTGAGGGCCCAGCTGCTAGGCGCTTCCCGATGCGCAATTTGGGCATCGGAGGGTCCGCGCGGTGTGGACCCGAGGGGCCAGCGGCCTGGAGGCCTTTGTCTGTCGGTCTAAGGGAACGGCTCCGGGGGTGGCATCGGGGGTGGGGTCCGCGCCCGCGTCCAGGGAGGCAGGCGGCGGCTCAGGGCAGCCAGGCCCGGGCTGGGGGTGCGCAAATCGGGGCACCAGCGGCCGGGGCAGCGGACTCACCTCACCCGGAACTGCTCCTTCCACACCTTCCCGCTACTCTGGCACAGCTCCCGCAGCCTCCGGCAGGTGCTGGAGACATGGGTGATGTCCGTGGCCGTCAGCGAGCCGCTGCACAGGATGTACTCCAGCAACTCGCCGGGCAGGCTGACCAGGCAGCTGAGGCCCGCCGCGTCGGGCATGGCCTCGTCCGCCAGCGCTTGCACCACCTCCATCAGGCTGTCGACCGCTGCCTCCGCCATCTTGTCCGAATACCTGCGGCCGCTGCGCGCGCGCTCTGGGGAAACCCCTTCTCGCCCCGCCCACTTGACTCAGGGGGTAGGCGCAAGGGTCGCCCCGCCCACGCCCGCATCCACCCTCCCCCCCAGCCCCGCCCCCCGCAGCCGTGCTGGGCTGCTCCTGAGAGCGCCGCTCCACGGCGAACCGAAAGAAGCGCGTTTTGGAAAAGAACTGCGCGGTGGGCTTTGGAGCCTTGAACCTACAAGAGTAGTGTCCCTCTTATACGTGCCTAGCGCTTCCTGTGCATGAACTCATTGAAGCTTCCCAATAACCCGCTGAACTCATTCTCCCCCAGGTTACACATGGGGAAACCGAGGATCCAGGGAGATGAACAGACTTGCTCAGAGTCCCTTGTCCGACCTAGATTTTAATCCAGACCTGCTTGACTTTTCCTTGACCGCGCTATAAACCAGTGTGCTATGATCAAAACAAGCTGAATATTCTTGCGTGGGTCCTGTGTCAAGTACTTATGATCTTCAAGGACCCCCTCATTTGAGTCCTCTATGGTAGGCACCTTATTTATATCCATGCTAAAGGTAAGGAAAACAAAGCTCATAAAGGTGGATGTCATTGGTTCAAAGTCACTGAGACAAAAAGTCGTAGAGCCTGGATTTGAATCCTTCAAGTGTGGGTGGGTACTCTTTTCGCTGCCTGCAACTTTTTAAAAAATTCAGGTTAGTTTCGTGCTGGACCCAACACTGTGTGCCCTGGGGATGAAGAGGTGAGTAAGCCGGTGTCCTTGCCTCTCTGGAGCTCATAGAACACGCTGTTATCAGTACATGGAGGGGTCAATAAATTCCCCCCACCCCAAAGTGGAAAATCAGAATCCCCTGAGACAGTTGAACTAGTAAAGTTACCCTCAATGGATGGTGTTAAGCCATCCATGGCTCTCTATTGCCCTCAGAAATAAACCTGAAATCCCTAACATTGTTGCAAAGGGAAAGACTCCTGTCTACCACCCACGCCTGTCTGAAGCCATTATCCCCCTCAGTAACCACACGCCAGCTAGGCTGGTCTCTTTCCTCCCATGTGTATGGCACTCCCACTCCTGGCATGAGGTTTATGCCAGCACTCTCTCCTTCTAGCTGCTTGTCCTCTTCCTCCAGGCCTGCTTCCCTCATTCCAGCCCCAGAGTCACACAGGGTTTCTCCCCAGCATTTTGCAGTCTTGCAATTATTTACTTATAAACAATTTACAATTGTTTAACCTGTGTCTTTCCCACTAGATCCGAAGCACCTTCAGAATCGGGACTAACCTGGATGCCCTTTTACTGGGCACAAGCCCTGCCCACAGCAGGTTCTCAATATTTGTCTGTTGCAATTGTCTCACCAGTCGTTCGGCTAGAGTGAATGACTTAGCCTTTCTGAGGCCCAATTTCTCATCTGTAAAATGGGGATCATAAGAATGCTGGCCTCCTGGGACTGTTAAGAGAATTCAGCGAGTGCATTTATGTAAAACATAGTACACTGCCTGGCATAAAGAAAGTGCTTGATATAAGTGCGTTATGGGGAAATGGAGAGGAATTGCTTAGCAGGCGCAGGGTTTCTCTTGGAGTGATAGAAATGTTCTAGAACTAGATGGAGGTAGGGGTTGCACAACATTGCGAATGTACTAAATGCCACCGAGTCGTTCACTTTAAAAGGCTGCCTTTTATGTTATGTGAATTCCATCTCGATCGATTTGTTTAAAGATATGTTACAGCTTGCGTTAGTTGGCTGGGGTTGCCGTAACCGAGCTCCACAGATGGAGTAGCTGAACAGGAAGTTATTTTTCCCTCGTGCTGGAGGCCAGAAGTCAGAGATCAAGGGGTCACCCACCCGGGTCGGGTTTTTTCCTAGGGCCTCTCTTCTTGCCTTGTAGATGGCTGTCTTCCTGCTTCCAGGTATCTGTGGGTGTGTGCCTGTGTCCTCACTCCTGTCCTTATAAGGGCACCAGATCTTTTGGATCAGGGCCCACTCTCGTGATCCCATTTGACTTTAATTATCTTTTTAAAGACCCTGTCTCCCAATACGGTCACATAGGGTTCGGGTTTCAGCATGGGAACTGGGGGCCAGTGCTGCCATCGATAGCAACCGCAATTACAGTCATTAGAGCAGAAGGGCTCAGAGGAGGCCCTGGAGCCGGGCAGATCTGGGACGGAGTCTGGATGGACCTTCCCTGTCGTTTACCTGGCTGCGTCTTCTCTACACACTGACTCGCCTTGACCCATGTGGCCCCGCCTTCTCCCTAGGGCTGCTCCTTCTCAGTCTCCTTTGCTGTCTCACCCAGATGGTACGCGTTGGGGTACCAGGGGCACAGCGACAGGCCCCCCCCTTTCACTTTTTCACCCCTATCTACAGTTCAAATGACAGCCCAAAGCCCGTTAAAATGTTCACATTTCTCTCTTCAGGTCAGCCTGTTCCTCGGAGACCTAGGCTCAGTTAGCCAACCGGTCACCTTACATTCCCACGGGGCCCCTGAGATTGACCTTAGCCGAGACGGAACCGACGCCCCCACCATCCCACGTACCTTGTCCTTCCCAATGGTTTCTGCCTTAGGACCAGAACTTGTCGCCATCCTTGGCACCTCACCATCCAAATGCCCCCCTACAGGTGAACATCTTGGCGCGTTGGCCCTCTCACCTATAGAAACGAGGAGAGCAATAGATCTTCCTATTAAATGAAACAGTATCTACAGTACCATTAATGCATTGTTCTCAACCACTGCATAGACTGTACTGACCTTTGCCGGGTCCCACAAGGCCTGGAGAGAGGGCTGGGGATTTTTTAAATGTGCTGGGATGCATTGTCTGTGTTCAGATGCCCAACAGAAGTTGAGTTCTCTGTGCATCAGCATTTGGAACAGAGGAGCGATTTTCTTTTCTACGAGATCACTGCCGAGGCTTCTCAGGCGTCTCCTTCTGTCTCCTCAGCCACAGTCCTGGCCCACGTCTGCCCTGTGGCTCCCTCGCTGTTCTCCTGGCTTCTGCCCTGGCCCCGGGAACGTGAAAGCCAGCTCCCATGACCCTCAGACCTTGACAGGCAGTTTCCGGCCTGCTCTGTGGAAGGCACACCCCAAAGCAGCACAGGTGATTGGGAAGCTGTCCTTATGAGTGACCTTTGCTTTCTTATCAATGACGTCCGGGCCCTCCTTCTGTTTTTCTGTCTTCTGATCAAAGATGATCAAAACGTTGGGAAAAATAAAACAAAATTTCCTGCCAATCCGGAAACTCCTCGCCACAACTCCACCAAAGGGGAGCAGTTTTATTACTGAACAAGCATTAAACTACACTGTGATGTACATCACAGGTAACCTGCTAACGAGAT
Organism: Mormoops blainvillei; assembly: GCA_004026545.1. NCBI lineage: Eukaryota > Metazoa > Chordata > Mammalia > Chiroptera > Mormoopidae > Mormoops > Mormoops blainvillei. The sequence continues at coordinate 48,622 of PVJD01005205.1, forward strand.
GACAAAGACAGAGAGCAATCCCACCCTTTTTCTATATTCAGCCATGCTTTGCATTATACACATGCTGTCAAGATTAACGGTAACTTGTCCTCAGGTAAGAGGGCCCGACTACACCTTTGTTTTATATTATTTTCTAGCTCATCCGAGGCTTACCTGGTAGTTGGGGTACCCATTGTGCTACCTAATTGCTAGTGTCTCAAGGGGTAATAAGACCTGTTATTTTTATGACAAGCAGGCGGCTACAGTTTGAAACGGTGTTGGGTCTGCCCTCTCACGACTAGGGAGATAGAGACGCTACCTGCCCTGAGATTTCATTTCAAGGAGATGGCTCCCAGACCCTTAAGAAAGACGTTCCTGGGTTGCCATACTAGCAAGAGGCTTATTTTTCTCTTTCTTAACATTTGCAGACCGTAGTAAATTCACACAATGGACTATTCCTCAGCCCTGAGAAGGAATGAAGTCCTGACGTGGCTGAACCTTGAAAACATGACACTGAGTGAAATAAGCCAGACAGGAAAGGTCAGATATCACATGAGGCTACGTATGCGAAAAATCTAGATTAGGAAAATTCAAAGACATAGAACATAATTACAGGTTATCAGAGGTATGGAGAGTTATTGCTTAAGGGGGACAGAGTTGCTGTGCAGGAGGATGAAAAGGTTCTGGAAGGAGACGATGGAGGTGGCTGTACCACACGGAGAATGTCCTCAATGCTGTTGAGCCGCATTCCTTACAATAGGTAAGTGGCACGTCTTCTGTTATGTCTACTTCACCATCATTTAAAGTAACAGCACACACAAAACAGATTTACGCACCTATCAGAAAGAGGACTCTCTCTCTCTCTCACACACCCACACAGTTTCTCCAGGAAATGCTCCAACAAAGAAAGAGGGGATGGTTGTCTTTCCCCTTTGGCCACAGGGAACATTCTATTTTAACATTTACCTCATAGGACCCTCTTGTTGAATAGGCAGCCACTTTCAGCTGAGAGGCGGTCCCCACTATGCTAGAACCTGCTAAAAGCAGCCAGCACATGCCCAGACCCTAGAGTAATCCCCTCTTGGGCTCATGTGACCCGGCCCCCCAGTGTCTTTGGGCGCCCTCGTCCTGCTGCAAGAGGCTGATGAACTTACTTTTGTGGACTCTCGTGTGTCTCCGTTTATCTTTGGCTGGAGGACGTGAACACCCCTCTCCCGTGAGCTCTCCACAATCTAGCCCAGGAGACCCTTTCAACGTCTTCAACGGCTTGCCCTCTCTTTCAAATAAATACCGTATACACCCCTCTCTCTTCTGGCCCATCTCCCCAGATTCTTCCTCCCACCTGAGGGGCTTGTTAACACACCTGTGTTCTCCTGGCGGGCTGGTTTCCCAGCTCCTTCAAGTTCCCGCTCAAGCCCTTGTCTGCAGAAATACACACCAGCTGACCACAGGCCTCAGTCTCGTGTCTGCACGGGACCCGCTGCCCTTCAGTACACGTTCCCAAACCGCCATCATGCACATGTTGAATGGTGACTGCGTTCACCCACCAGCACAGGCAGGTCTCGTTTTGTGGGTCCTGTTTGGAGGCCCTATTTTAGAAAAGAAAGCCCCAAGGAGGAGTTCCTAAGTCAACAGGAGAGCATTTACGTAGGATGAGGACAGAAGTCTCCTTGGGTAGGGTCTTGCCAAGCAAGGGGCCTGAAGTTAAGCTTCATTAGCTCCATGGTACATGGGCCTCTTTCTATAAAATGGTAACCTCCTGCCCTGACCAGTTGGTTGGGAATCACCAGCAAACAAAAGGTCGCGCATTCAATTTCCACTCAGGGGACATGCCTGGGTTGGGGGTTCAGTAATCGGTCCAGATGCGTACGAGAGGCAATTGATCGATTTCTCTCCCTCTCTTTCCCTCCCTTCCCCTCTCTCTTCAAACAAATCAATAAAATCTTTTTTAAAAAATCTTAAAATTGCAGCCTCCATGAAAGCAGGGCCCCTGTCCAATCTTGCTCAAGTATGTGTGGTATTTATTGAACGTCTTGGTTGTGTGAGATGACCTATCTTGTGGACACATTCTTTAGACCAGCTAACCACCCCCCTCCGCCCTGTACGAGCAGGACTTGCTCCACACCTTCCTCAAGGCCCCCGAGAGTCACCTTGCTGGCGAGACCTTCCCTGACCACCTACTTACCCTGTCACTCTGCCCTGCTGTGTTCGTATCACCATCTAACAACCAGCTGATGGTTTCTCTCCTTCCAGGAGAGTGGGAAGGGGTCCTGGTCAATCCCCAGGGTCCACAGAAGGTCTGGCAGTGGTAGGTCCTCCCAGAGGCGGATTTAACGATGGGCACACTGGGCACACGCCGTGGGCCCCGACTTCTAAAGGGCCCCGCAAAACCCCAACTTCACACTTTTTTCTCATGACACCAAGTTTGGTTTCATATGTGCAATTTTAATGACGAACAAGTTTACAATCGTCAGTAAAACCTGATAGTATGATTAAATATTTTCTAATGCGCCCGGGGCCTCAACCAACCTTAATCGGCCTCTGGGTCCTCATTCGATTTCTAGCGAATGTGTGAATTAACCGTCTAAGTGTAATCCAGCTGAGCTGCTTGTACTTTGCATGTGCAGTGGACAAGAGCCTTTGAGGGCCAGAGGGTGGACCACGATGGGCCCCCGAACTTGTTCATGTTCTAATCCCTAAAACCTGTGACTATACCAGGGTGGGCAAAAGTCGGTTTCCAGTTGTGAGTACACGAAACAGAATTTATTCTCGCGTTATTCTTTATCAGTGATTGTATTATTTATTTGCATTACAACGGCAAGCCTACTTTTGCCCAGCCCTGGATTACAATGATAAATAGGGTTTGGGAGATTTTTTTTTCCCCCCTTCACACCACGAAGCAATTCTCCCACACTGGCTGGGGGTCTTGCAGTTCAACTAGATTCTGACAGTGTCTACCTGACACTATGACCTGGAGACAGCCTCCACGGGTTAAGGTTCAGTCCTGCGAGACTGCCCTGTCCCCACCTTCAGAAACAGATTGCAGGTCCAAGTTGTCACCTGTGCTTCAGATGGAGCAGCTACAGCTTGGAGGTCCCCACAATACCCTCCTTGTGTGCGATTAATTTTCTGGAGCAGTTCACAGAACTCAGAAACATTCTACTTACTAGATTACAGGTTTATAATAAGAGGATATATCTCAGGAAGAGCCAGATGGAAGAGACCTGGAGAAAGGGTGAGAAGCTTCCACGCCCTCTCCAGGAGCACCACTCTCCCAGCCCTTCCACGTGGTCACCAACCTGAAAGCTCTCCGAACCTTCTTCTTTTGGGTTTTTATGGAGGACTCGTTACAAAGGCATGATTAATTAAATCATAGACCTCTGGCAATTCAACCTCCAGCCCTTCTCCCTTCCCCGAGGTCAGGGGGTGGGATTGAAGCTTTCAACACTCTAATCACCTGATTGGTTCCCTAGGCAACTAGCCCCCATTCTCAGGTACTTTGCATTAGTCACTCATTAACATAAACCCAGGTGTGTTTGAACCGGGCTTGTTAAGAATAACCAGGCGCCTTTATGGCTCTTATCACTGAGGGAATTCCAAGGGTTTTAGGAGCTCTCTACCAGTATGGAGATGAAGACCAAAGAGATACTTCTTATTATCAGTCGCAATGTCCCAGTGACCTTGTATGGCAAAAGCAATGGCAGATGTAATTAAGCTAGAAATTTTGAGGTGGGGAGATTATCCTGGACAGTGTAATCCCCAGAGTCCCGATGAGCAGGGTGACAGGCCAGGGTCAGACAGAGGAGACCTGACAACAGAAACAGAAGATGGAGTGATGCTGGGCCATAAGCCAGGATATGTGAGCAGCTTCTAGAAACTGGAAAACAAACAGAAATGGATTCTTCCCTAGAACAGAGCCTTAAGAAACTAACACAGGTTTTAGTTTTCTGTTGTCGCTTGTACTAATTACCCCAACGTAGTGGCTCAAGACAACACATATTTATTGTCTAACTGCTGTGGATGTCCGAAGTCGCCGGTGGGGCTTACGTGACTAAAATAAACATGTTGGCAGCGCTGGGCTCCTTCTGGTGAAAACCTGCCCTTGTGTTTTCGCCTCTCATGGAGGCTGCCTGCGTTCCTTGGCTCCTAGCTGCGCAACTCCAGCCTGTCCGGCAATCATGCCGCGAGCCAGGGAGACGTTGTGAGTGTCGCTTTAGCATCATTGTGGCAGCCAGTGGCGACTCCACGGAGGCAGATGACACGCACCAACACACACAACTATGGCAAAGCAAGACTTCCAGGGTGCCCAGGGACTGGTACAGGCAGAAAGTATAGTTGGAGGACAGAGCCCTGAAAAAGACAGTGTTTGAATCAAACCCTCAGCTGTAGACGTGGGCTTGGCTGAGGTGCGGGAGGAGGGTGCGCTTTCCAGGAAGGGTAGTGGCAGAAGCAAAGGATGGGCAGATGGAGCATCGAAGCTGCGTTTAGAATTATTAAGGCAAGTGTGGAGAAGGGGAGACTTGTGGGAAGTGGGGAAGGCAGCAGAAGCAGAGAAGGCTGCTTGTGGCCAGAGCAGGCACTGAGTCTTGGCTGGTCCTCGGTGGTACAGAATGCCTTGGAGCAAAGGCATGACTGGGTGAAAGAGATGATTCTGGAAGAGCAGTGTGAGGACACCGTGTGCTTTTCGAGGAAGACGATGCATAGCCTCTGGAGGAAAAGGAAGCAGGTGTCTCTCTCCCCACAGACTTTTCCAACAGCTCATCTGCTAATAGCTGCATTTCCATTAGTGACTCTTTTTAAAGCCTTCACAACAAAACCGATTCAATTGCTCAGTGCATAAGGTTTAATTAATGCTGCAGATACTACACACCGAGTATATAGCATGTCTCAAGGCTTTCTTGCATTTAGTTCCTTTGCCTGGTCACATCCCTGTGAGACCAGGAACGGGAGCAGAGTGGAGAGTAGAACCCACCACCCTTAAAAATCTCAAAGTTCTTATACAATTAAGTTAGGGAGGGACTGAGTCGGCCTTTGGATAGCAACTTCCAACCTCAACTCTGAGTTCTGAGAAAACGGAGATACAGAGAAGTCGGGGGACCAACCACCCCTGTTTTCCTCCCCCACCGAAACATCACTTTACTAATTACCGTGACTTTAATCTTCTGCTATTTGATTACAATCTCATTTTCCTCGAGAGGCCCTTGCTAAAGCAATTTCCTTTTGGTGATGAGGGCTGAGCCCTAGCCGTATTGCCGCGAGATTGTAAACACTTTCCCTGCTTTTGCTTTTTTAGTGATTTTTGCCAAGGGTACGACAAAAACAGAAAGTATATTTTTACTAATTAACTTACTGCAAAGCCCAATACATTCTTTTATTTTTTTTAATTTATTGATGGGAGAGACACATCGATTTGTTGTTCCACTTATTTAGGCAGTTATTGGTTGATTCTTGTTTGTGCCCTGACCGGGGATCACGCCTGCAAACCTTGGCATATTGGGATGACACTCTAACCAACTGAGCTACCCAGCCAGGGCCACCCAAAGTCCTTTGATTCGAAAATCCTTTGTTTCCCTCCCATCCCACTTGTTTCCCACTCCCTTCTCTTTTGTATATATGGTTGGGAAGACTCTGTTTTGGTGTATACTTGGATTTTTTTTTTTCCTCCTGGTTGCCAGGCAACAGAAGCTACCCCAGTCAGGATGCACATAAATGTTAAATTGTCCCCAGCCACCTCTGAAACCAGGACTGTCAAAACTCCAGTGTGTGCATGAATTAACTCAGGGAGATGGTTAAAAATGCGAGCAGGTGCCAGGCCTTATTCCCAGGGAAGGCTAATGGGCAGGTGCCGGGAGAGGCCAGGAATCGGCTGTGGAAACAGGTGGCTCCCATGATGGCAGGTGGGCCGAGGAGGCCGGAGAAACCCAGTGCTTCAGTATCAGACGGCAACTGACATCATGATGGGGCTGTTTGAGCTTCAGTGAGAGAAGAGGGCTGAGAAAGTTGGAAGGGCCGGAGTGTGGATCTTAGTTTATTTACTCATGTAGATGAAACCAAGTGTCCTTAAGACTGTGACTAAACTCAGCCTTAAGTCCTAGCTCTAGAAAGTCTCTCTCTTTGTCTCTCTGTGTCTTCTTCTCCCCCCTCCCTCAGAGACCTAGCCTTTCCCCTGGAAAACCAGCAACCCCTGAGGCAGCAGAAGACCATAGCCCTGACTTGACTAACGATCACAAGGTCTGACCGAAGATAACATCTTGACCTAAGCTATGTTTCAGCTCCAGGGCCCTAAGGTGGAACAACCCCCTGGCTACTTTCTGATGAAACCAGACAGTGGGACGCCAGAACAGACCTCAGAGCCGCCCTCAAGACCTGAAGGAATGACTGCCCTCACCTCACCTCTGGCCAGCCAGCTCCTAGCAAGACCCTGACTCCCCAGCCCGTGGAGTCCTGAGGTTTTGCCCTGCAGAACCAGTAACCTTCTCGCCATGGGGACTTTGGGCTTTGGAACATCAGCTCCCCGTCCTCCTCGATGGCGCCACTCATCATAAAATAGCCCACCTTTCTCCACTGCCGTTCAGTGTTTGGGGGTTGGCTCTGCCAGCCCCAGTGGTTGAACTCTGTCTGCTCTGTAACATAGGGCTATTCTGTTCCATTTCATTCCATTCCATTCGTGTTGTGTTGCCTATAGTAACCCATTTAATCCTATCTCAATGGGGTGAATTTGGAACAATTGCCGCTTATTTTACAGTAAAGAAATGAAGGTACAGAGAGGTTGGGTAACTTATCCAAAGTCACACAGCTAGAAAGTTGAGGAGCCAGGATTTGCGCTGTGGTAGCCTGGGTCTCTCAGCAGCAGCACTGGGTGGTGGCGAAAAATGCAGATGCTAGGGCCGAACGGTCAGGGTTCCAATGCCACCTCTGACACTCACTACCTATGCTGACCTTGCTCAGGCTGGCCGACCCCCTTCTGCCTCGGTTTCCCAAGTTTTAAACTGGGCAGAGCAATGGTCACTTGTCCCAGCGTTCTGGGGAACGGCAGTATTTAATGTCTGTTAGTCATTATTTTCCTTAACAAGCTAGCTTCTGCAGGGCAGCGTGGGGCCGGGCACTGACTCCCGTGCTCTCTCTGACGTGCGTCTCACCCCGAAGGTCACCTTCAGAATTCCCTGCAGGGTTGTCGAAGTTTCGGTTGAGACAATGTTGCAGCTCACCCTTTCCCTCTAACGAGTTGGTCTGCTTCCCCACCCCCCAGCGCCCCGCCCTTCTTTTCCCCACCCAAGACCATTCCCCAGTCAGCCTCCTGATACTCCTGTCTCCGGGTGGCCTTCGGGGGGGGGGGGGGCCTGGCCTGGGGGAGTGGGCAAAGGCGTGAGAAATTCCAAACAAACCAAACGAAAGACAGCAGCGGCCAAGTTGAGTCCACTTTTTAATATTTTAACCATAATGCAAACAGGCATAAGTAGGCTTTTGTTGAATTCCATCAGGTTAGAAGATGAGAACTAGACAGAGGAAGAGCATGCGGCGAGCACGGCCGGGGCGACCTCGCGACGAGCGCGGGGTGGGCGTCAGTCCTTTGAGGAAGGCGCTGGAGCACACGGGACACTTGGCAGAGCAGCGGCGTCAGAGAGCTCAGAGGTAGGGGGAGTCCAAGTTCCTGACAGCGTGCGTGTGTGTGTGTGCGGTCAGGGGAAACATCGCTCTGCCCACCGGCCCACCTCCCCAACCCTGGAATGGAAACCTAGGGGCACAGCCTTGTGAGCACTCAGCCCTCTGCGCGCGCGCGCACGCGCGCTGTACCGCAGCCTTCCAGAAAATCACTGCTGAGCCCAGAGTGGGTCTTACAATCACAATGACAACACAGCAACAAGGACAACAGGGTGGAGGCAGGAGGCAGGGCACGGAGGGCATTAGGCCTCTGTGGGCCTTAATCAGAACGGATGCCCAGGGCGGAACCTGTTATTTGAAACAGATCGGTCATCCTTCTATCTTGGGAGAGACTGTGTGACACCACGCCTTTTTGTCCCGCCTCAAAATTCTTCAGGTCTCAGTGTGGCGTTTGGATAACAGAAACAAAATCGCTGGGCTGAGGAATGTTCGGGTTGTCCTCAGGGACACTGGGTAGTATCTAAGGACATATGTGGTTGTTATGTTTGGGGGGCTGTGACTGGCAGCTCAACATCCTCCAGTGCACAGGATGGCCCCACCAAGAAAAATTCTTCAGCCTGCGATGCCAACATCGCTGAGGCTGATGGGCCCTGGAGTCTCCTAGAACCCGGGAGCCAAGTCTGGGCACTTTGAAGTCCTGAAATCTTTTTCTAGAAGACTACGGTGAACAGCATCTTCAGGGGGATTTGTTCCTGCCTGCCCGGGCCGCCTTGTGAAGAGTGGGCCATGTCCTGGACCAGACAGACATGTCCTACTCATTCAGAACTGCTCAGATATTCTAGGACGAAACAAGCTTGTACACATACTATGGCATTTTTATTCCTGACCACCTCCCTTGCATGTGGGCTTTGGCAAGAGAAAAGACCCCGAACAGACTTGCTTTCCTAGGTCCTCACATCTGAGACACATCAGTCTGGGGAGAGGTGGCTTTTCCTTTTGGGCCCCTTTGCCACCAGGCAGGGACTGGAGAGGCCCAGGCAGCTGTCAGCCCCCAAAAGGCCAAATTCGGGTTTATGTGAGCCGTCTGTGTTGAGTCGCTGGGAGGCAGGCCCCTCCCTCAGATGGTCAGACCTCTGTTTCCTCCATCCAGATCCTGGGTTTGAATTCTTGAGCCACACAGGGCAGGTGGACGCAGGAGACATTACGAGGGCTGGGAGAAGGCAAGGAGTGTGGGGGGAGAGGTTCACACGGGAAGCTCAGGTCGGCGTTTCTTCCTTCTTGTTGCTGGCAGGTAGTCTCAGATTAACTTGTGGATTCAGAGAGAAGGCTTTGTGGGTAAGGCGGGCACAGTGACATGTTGGAGAGACAGGCAGTGGAGATGAAGACACACAAATAACCATGGCTAGCTAAACACAAGACCTTAAGTCCACGGTTTTCCGAACGGTATGAATTGCGAGGCCAATCCTGGGGGCCGGTGCTGTAGGGGTGAAGGGGCCCAGACATCTGGCTTGCCCATTCTGGCAGGAACCACATGCTCTAGAAAACCTCATTTTGGACTTAGGGCACGCCTGACCTCTTTTTGGAGCCCCAAGCAGGTGGCTGCCAGGAGCATGTCTGGGAGAGGATCCTCCGTTCTAAGGCCAAGGTCTACGGGCTTGAGGTCACTTTTCTTTCTGTGCAGCCGAGCCCGGCTGACCCCTGGAAGGACTGACCCTGTGGATTCACGTAGAAGCCGGTTATCATGCCGGCATCACAAACGCATCTTTCTCTTGAGCCTGTTTTTTTTCTTTTTTTATCTCCAAAGCCCCCTCTCTCAACCAAGAGTCAAGAATCTTGACTTTCTTGTTTGTTTTCATCTTCCGCAACAGATAGGTCTCCAGGTCCTGTTGATTCAGCCCCTGGAATCTCTTTTATCACTGTATCTGTCTCTTCCTTCATTCCAGCCTTTGTTATTGCAATCACCTGCCATAGGTCAACAGGCCGGCTCTGTGTCCCCTATGCCATTGCCAGAACATTCTTTCCTAAGCAGAGCTCCAATCATCTTATTTTCCCCCTTTGAAAACATTCTTAAGATCTCCTTAAAGTCAAAATTCCTTAACATGCCCGTCACCCCTCCCCACTCTCTGATCCCTGACCGTCTTCCCTGCATCTCTGTCACCATGTTGACCTTCCTTAGCCTTCCGAAGCTGGCTACTTCTGCCACCGCTCCCATCTTATCCTACACGCCCCCCGCCCCCATCCTTGTCTTTCCTCTCACTCGTCCTCCTTCCAGGCAAACCTGTCTCCCCAAAACCGCTGGTGGACTCCCGCCCCTTTCTGCGACCCCAGGCATTTCTGTCGATTCTAAGCATTGTCTCTCTGTTCACCAGAGTCTAACCACCTCTCAGTGGGGAGCCGTGGTTTGCTCTGTACACTGTGCCATGCCTTCTGCATACCCGAGAGGCAAGGTATATTACAGGTTAAGTGAAAAAATAAAATCTGATCACTTACAATGGGCCCGGTACTCTAACCGGACATCTTAGGGGTAGTATCTCATTTAATCCACTGTGTTATGCAGGTGTATGTGCGGACTCAGAGAGGTTAATACTTCGCCAGCCCCCAGTCGTCTGCAGAAACGGGGGCCTACTGGGAGAGAGAGGCAGTGGAGACAGAAGTGACGGGTAAATACGGCCAGCTAAAAGCAGACGGGCCAACTCGGTCTCATCTTTTGGACTCAGGTCGGCTTCCCAAATTCCATTTTGTGGGCCTGAAGCCCTCTCATCCCCGCAAAAAGAGAGCTACCTGGCTGTCTCACTGCATAGGAACCAAGGGGAAACCTTTCTCCCTTCAGGGAGTTGAACCACGGCTTCTTTCACGACATGTGGGAATTGGGTTCTTATGGATGGTGCTAGGAGACCCTGGCTGTTCAGGGGAAGACCTGTTCCTCCCGGCCAAACTCACTTTTGTTAAAGGGGCTGGAACCCCTGGAGACCAGATCAAGGCGGGGGGTGGGGGGAGGGAAATAGGAGGTCTGTAACCTGAGTAACCCCCCAAGGCCCAGTCAACCCTATTTTTGCTCACCTCTCCTGAAACCAAATTCTGCCCCTATTTTTGGTCACTGGGACTGGACTAAAGGCCACCACGAGAGGGCAGCATTTACACGCCTAGGATCTGAGCTAACCCCACACCAGGACTCCACTCTCCTGCCGCTTGGGAGGCTCACCACAGCCAGGCTTTTGGTGGCGGGGACCGTGACAAACGAGAGAAGCAGACCAGTCTAGTCTCCCGTCTTTGAGCCAGGAGTCATACAGCAGCTGTGTTGTGGCTGAATGGTGTTTACTTAAAAAAAAAAAAATCCTTCTTGGGAGGAAAGATGAATCCTGGTTAAGCAATCATTTCATTGGCCTCCCTGATAAAACAACAGGATGCTTCCATCTGTCTGCCTGCTTCTAGAAGGACGGGGATGTTCAAAGAAGGTGCCGGGCACAGAGTGCTTGAGTGTTTGTTTGCGGATGGAAAAGCATCCGTGCAGAAAGCTTGACTTGGAGAAGGAAGTACTGACTGGTTCCTCCTTGGTGGAGGTCGCACACAGCAGTTCGGTCCCTGGGGAGCTAGTAACATCGAGGGGTTGGAAAGAAAGCGCCTGGAAGGAAAGCTACTAGGAGACAGAATCGCGTTTGCAGGAAAGACGGGGTTCAACCATGGGCCCTCCCCCCAGGTTGCGAAGGGTCGGGGAGCATGCTAAGCGCTTGGTCTCTGTGCCCACGGAAGTCGAGAAGGCAGGGAGGCCCTAACTCTGCCCGAGGGGATGGGACACCAGTGGGAGCGGCCAGGCGGGGTGGAAGAAGGCCAGACATAATCTGCCCTTTGCCTTGAAGACTCTCGGAGGTGGTCCTCCCCAACACCTCTTTGGCACCCCCACGCTAAGGCCCTTCCAAAGCAGGCCAGGGCACGTTCTCTTTGGTTGGCCCGCATGTGGAATATCAAGAAAGAAAGGCCCACTGGGCAAGCACATAAAGCAAACGCTGTCTTTCTGCGTGACAAGATCAAACAGAAGGATGGGACTGGCCGCATGCTTCTCTCCCAACCCTGGTGGCCCAGAGTAGAGCCGCGGAGCCAGTCCCTTGGTGGGTGGGCCCTGGAATTTCTTGGCTTTCCCTGGGCACTGCCTGCCATTGACTCTTAGCGCTTCAGTGTACCCTCTTGTGCCATTCACTCTCAGAGGGCAAACTTAGCAGCTCGCCTGCCAGGGAGAAGTTGTACCAGCCCCGATTCCTGCTAACAACTTTGTTGCTCATGTTTTCTCTGAGTCGAGGACAATTTATTTGTTAAAGCTATTTCAGCAGGTTAAACATGTGGTGGGTCCCTTTCGGAAGGCCGGGTTCTTCCCCCCGTTGCCTGTGGTCCTGGAGAAGAAGCCACACGGTGCCTCCTTCTGGCTCCCCTCTTGCACCGATCCACTTGAACTGACTTCCGTTATTTTATCCCCGAGCCTGAGATAGCAAGTCCTACTGGGAGGAATGAAAACGAAACGATGACATTCTTCCTTGATACTGTTTCCAGTCTTCACAGCATCAAAGTTCGATCCATTCATTCGTGTTAGCTTTGTAACATTAAAACGAGGGGAAACTGAGGACAAGGGACTTGTCCTAAGTCACTGGGTGGCAAAGAGGAGAAGATTCTTATTTCCAGAATGTTCCCTTAGACAACATTACTTCTGGCCTCGAGGCTGGGGTTGCCCCGGCAGGGCCGGGTTGCCTAATCCAAGAGATGGGTTAACTTCCCGGCAAGGGCTCCTCTAACTGGTGCCAGAATCTAAACGCATCTAGTTCTCCGATTCCCCCCTTCCTTGGGGATTTCCCCCCTGATCAGCACACGCGTCTCTCCGTGCCCTGATCCTTTATAACCGGGACCATTAGGGGGCTTCCACGTGTTCCAGGGACACAGACACAGACATGGGAGCCACTCACACAGGCTGGGGCACAGTTCTTGGCATGGAGGGTCTGCAGGCAACACGCTCGCACAGGCAAGAGGATGGACTGTGTGCCCCCAGGGCCGTCACATGCACCCACACACGTGACCAGAACACCATCATATAAAAGGGTGAGGTGGGGCGTCAGCGGCTGGGAGACTGGCTCAGAGAACTCTCCTGTGTGGTCCCTGCTGCCTCTCCAGGGGAGCCCCAGAAAACAAGCCCTGCCTCCAGGTACACCTGTGTTCCAGTGCCTTCATGCACCGCTGATTTGTCCTTGTCAGGAAGAGGGGGCGGCGGGGGGGACAGTTTTGTAAGAGCCACTGCGGATTATAAAGGCATCGCATTGCAGCAGGAAAACTTAAGGAGAAAACTCAAGAAGGCCAAGGAAACACTGAGAGGCGAGAACCCAGAAGAGGAAAACCAGGGCACGGCGACAGGACAAGAGGCAGAGCGGGGGCCACCTGGGGTCCCGCAGGGAAGGTTCAGCAGCGTTCGTGCTTACAAAACCTGCCGCCACCCCCACCGGAGCGCACGGGGCAGCCCCCCCGCCGTCGGTCTGGTCAAGAGGATCCAGTTAGGAACTAAAAACCCTGTGGGAGAAGAAGTGAGGAGGGAGTTAGTGCCACAGGAGCAAGGCTGCTGTCTCCTCAGAGACACCAGAGAGAGCCACCCTCAGCTCTGGGCACACCCTAAATTCTGTCCTCACTTTCACTTCCTCCGTGGCCCCAGTGACTTGGATGGCACCTGACACCCAGCGGGGGCTTGTCATGAATGAACGAATGAATGCGTGGTGCTTGCTCACCAACACAAGCGGCTGGGAGGAGGGACGTTTGCAGGGGCTCTGTGACAAGTAAAGGAACTGTGATGTTAATGGCAGTAGCATGAGCCTTTTTGACACAAATGTATGTTTTTGAGACTGCTGTGTCGTACGGGGAAAACCACGAGGATACTTGAGAAATGGCGCTCGTGCCCTCTGCTCTGTCTCCTGTCCAATTTCAAGGGCATGTGGTGGGGGCTGCAAGGCATTCTGGGGCAGGGAATGCGGGGAGTGGGCTTACGCTGGAGGCTGATGTGTCAGGGCACTGTGGTCAGGTTTCAATAGGGAGACTCAGTCCCAATCGTGTGGTGCCCCAGGCTGTTTCTAGCAACTTCCAGCGGAGGAGTGACGTTGTCAAAACAATGCCAATTTGAATTTGCATCAATGAGAGTGTTTCCAGCAATTTTAGGGGCGGCCAGAGAGGTGGTGTGAAGGCAACTACCTAAGAACACAACTTTGTAGAGAACACTAAGCCGTTGTTTCACTAGGGGGCGCCTCAGGCAGAAGCTGGCATCCAAAACTGGCGTTCCCACACGGAAGGGCACCCTAGAATCTCCCAGGGCACTCTTTAAAACACAAACTGCTGCACCCCGATCCCCGAGTCTTCGATTCTGCAGGCCAGGCGCAGAATCAGTCTAGAATTTGCATTTCTACCATGTGGCCCAGTGCTGCTGATGCAGCTGTCTTGGGGCCTCCCCCAAGGAAAGCCCCGCTAAGGACGTCAGACCTCCCTGCCCGTCGGGACCCAGAAGAGAGGGCTCTGCCCACCCCTGGCCCTCGGGGCAGGGGTGGCTTACTCGTCGGTGTCCTTTTTGCTTTCCTCAATGAAGGCAATGGATTCAGATCTAAGGCGGTTGGTCACTTCATACGTTCTCAGGGTGACCCCGAAAATATCCTCATGGTAGCGGTTGTCATCCTAGGGGACAGAAACCATCAGGAAACAGCCCCCCAATGCCAGCCAAGGGCCCCCAGATGGGCAAACACACTGACACACAGGATGGACTCTGCCTAAAGAAGACGGTCCCTAAAGAAACACAGCGTCCCCCAGTGCCCACGTATAGTCCCATCCAGGAACAAGGCTGCTGCTTTGTCCGTTCGGAGGACAGAGGAGGTGAGGAGGTCAAATGGAAATTTCATCACCCTCCCTTTTCCTCCCTCCTCCTCACTCCTGCAAGTTTGGGCCTGGGCACAGCTGAATTGAGGGGTGAAACATCACAGCCCATCAAGACCAGCAGAGACGGGGTGGGGCGGGGGCGGTGTGGGGGAAGAAAAAGTGTTGAGTAGCTTTCAGGGGGCACCTCCCCAGCTGCCAAAGTGGAGACTTCCTGGACACAATGACACGCAGACTTAAGTTCAGAAGGTTTTTGAAGAAAGTTGTTCATCTGTAGAATGGGCTCATTTTTTAAGTGGCAGCGGTTTCTCCGCCTCATTTTGCGTGGTTCTCAGGAACCTATGAGAGTGTCTCCCAAGGCTAATACCAGAGACACACGGTGGCCGGGGCCTCTGCGACTCTCGGCCCGCTGACATTCCTACCAGATAGTCCTTTTATTTATTTATTTGGTGGACCTTCTGAGGGTTTAGCATCGGATCTATAGTAAAGGCTTCTTCCGCAAAAATGTTGGGTCACTGCTCATTAAGGGAAGCGGGGGTGGTTTGGCATCACCCCTGGAGCTTTGTGGAGACCTGGACTCATTCTATTTGGGGCAATGGGTCTCAGAGGACTTTGCTTGTGGGGCTGCTCTTAGCCATCGTTCTGTGCAAAGTAGGAGAAGGCAGCCCTCCTTCCGGGGTGGACGCAGCTCCGGGCTAAGGCTCGCAGCGTACGGGGCCAAGCATGGGGTGGCCTTCAGCTCGCACTTGCCTCCCTGGGGTGGGCCTTTTCACGCAGTGCCCAGCCTGCACCACTGCACAGCGCGGGGCTGCCACTTGCTTGTGGGGGTGGGAAAAGCTGGGTTAGGGTGGTTTCTGCCTCGCTACCCAGCGATCCACCTGCCCGCTACTTTCTCACACCCCAGCCCCCCACCGTATTTAATACGCTCACCTGCATGCCTGGCCACCCTTCCTTTCCCCTCCGCTATGGGCTGGGACCCCTTAGGTGCTCTACCCTAGCCCCACGTGCAACAATAGGAGCAGGGTGTCATCAGGGCTCCCCTAATCACCGAGACAGGTGAGGGGAAGAAGAGGAGACAGGACACTGGATGCCGAGCAAGGGGTCCCGGGAGCCAGCCTGACACTCACCCTCAGCCGGCTGATGAACACGCCAGCGTCCTCCACCGACAGTTTCCCCTGCTGGCTCATGATGCGCTGGATGGCTTTGAGGACGTCGGCGGCCATGGTGACGTCCCCACAGACGTAAATGTGGCCCCCTTGCTCCTTCAGGGCTCGGTACACGGGCTCTGCCAGTTTCTCCTGCAGGATGTCCTGCACGTACTTCTGCAGGGGGACAGGGCATCGGTGACAAGAAGCCGGCTGTGTGACCCCCCCACCCCGTCCCAGGAGCAGCACAGCACAAGAGCTTGCGGACAGGTAGTACAGTGGGCAACGTGATCCCTGGGGGCTAGGGAGGATGACACCGGGGAGGAGGGAAAGCCAACCTGAGGCTATGTGAAGGAGCTGCTCCCCACTTTGGACCTCAACTCTGCTGAGGACCCCAGAACCATCTCTTGGAGGGGCATAAGAGAGGGGGTGCATCGTCTACCTGCTCCTCCCTCCAACAACCAGTGGCGACCCACCAGGCGTGGACGCCACACACGTGCAGGAGCGGGGTTCTCACTGCAGGCGTCCTAGGCCGGGGGGCCAGAGGAGCCCCAGGCGGACAGCCAGAGACGGACGGGGCCCCGCGGGGGCCTGCAGCCCACACCTGTGCAAAGCCAGCTGCTGCAGCCGGGGTAGGAAGTGGGCTCCGAGAGCGGGAGGCAGCACGGGGCTGTTGGCCACCACCTCCAGTGAATTTGTCTAGTTTGTTCTGGACGTCTTAGCCCAGGAAGCTCCCTTCCGGGCGAGGCCGACATTCGCAGGTACTTCCTGGCTTGGCCGCCCTGGCTGTTTAAGTGTTGACGTCCTTCTACACCAGTTATCAAGTGGCCACTGCCCAGGTTCCCTGAGTTGCCCCCGACCCCAGCTGTCCTGGCCCACTTCCTGGGATTCCCCCTCACCCCAGACCTCCCCAAGATCTGGTAGGCGTGTGCTACTGTCCTGTGGCCATGCCCATTCGGCCCGGTAGGGTTTCCTATGGGCTGTTAAATATATTTTTAATTCACATTAAAAATTTTTATTGCGTATTTTAAAATACATATAACATTTACCATTTAACCATTTTAAAGTGTACGATTCAGTGGCATTAAGTGCGTTCACAATGTCGTACAACCATCAGCGCTATCTAGTCTTTCCATTGGCCCAGCTGAAGCCTCGTACTGACGGCGGCGCGAGCCTCACTGCCCCTCCCCCCAGCCCCTGGCCACCGCCAATCTGCTTTCTGCCTCTACGGACTTGGCTGTTCTGGACATTTCATATGAGTGGCACCACAAACGATGAACTGTAAAATATGTTAAATTGTTATTTTTAGGCCCCGTGCTTCCTGAAGTGCAGAGCACTTTCGCGAAGAAGGAGTCAGGAAGGGGGAGGGGTCTCTGCGCGCGTGTGTGCGCATGCCCGTGTATAAGCCGGGGTGCGGGCGGCAGGCGAGCCAGGCTTACTTTTGGTTTGTCTGGCTCCCGGGAGTAGGCCGTGTACAGTTCCCTGAAGACCCCCATGTTCCTGGCCTGTAGGGTCTCCTCCTTGTAGATGTGGTCTATCTTGGATTGCCGGCACCCGAAGACCAGGGTCATGGGGCAGGGACTCATTCCTGGGGAGCAGAAGATGTCATGTCATCAACAGCTCTGCTGATTTGGGGGTGGCTGTTGGTGCTGGGAACAGGGTTATGGGAGCCCCAGCGGCTGCCATGAGGACAGAGGTCCAAGAACACTGGGGCACGCCAGTATGTGGCCTCCCACACACTCGCATGCATGCGTGCACACACAGAGAACTAGGTAAAGTGGGTTCAGACTTTGGCAAACTTCCCTTCTCCGGGGGTCACTCTTTACTCCTGACCACTGTGAAAAGTGGTAAGACCCCAGACTTTGGAGCTATACTGCCTGGGTTCAAATCCCAGCTCTGCCTGACACCGAGCAGCTTCCGTAACTTTCTACGTCTCTGTTTCCCCCACGTACAAAATAGAAATAATAACAGCAACCACCTGATAGGGTAATCGTTAGAAATGAATGCCAAACATTAGAACTGTGCAGGGTACATGGAGTCCTGTATAAGTGTTAGCTAGTCCACTTGAATGACAGTTCCATAGGGGCGGGGGGTTTTTTTCTTTCTTTTATTGAAGTTGTTTCTGCCGTGTTCACTGGTCTGCCTCCAGCACCTACAAAAGTGTTTGGCATTTATTGGGTACTCGATAAATCCCCATTTAATGCCAGCACTGTGGCTTTCTTTTCCTCTCTCTTCCCAAAGTGGATCTGTGTATCCTCCGCTCTCACACCACAAAACCTGCTCTTGAATAAGGGTCTCTGAGAGAATCCCATCGACACACATTCATTGGAGGAGGCTTCACGTTTACCCCTTCCAGAGCTGCTTGAATTTTAAGGAGTGGTCCTATCTTAACAGTAAAAAAAAAAAAATGTGGAATTTCAGGCCCTAGCATAGCTGGGAGGAAGAGTTGTTGGGACAGGTCCTTTGACTCACACCACGGGTCAGACCAGAATCATGCTCCCCCACCCCTCCCCAGGCAGCGATGCAGTGGCGAGATAATGCCATCACATGGGCTCCGGGTGACCTCGGGGCTGCTGAGACACAGCCGGGCCTCACCAGGTCCAGGGGCTGGAAACCACGTGGCTACTGGCCCAGGACCTACCTTTGTGTTGGATATCAAATTGCCGCTGCTGCCAGAAGCTTCGGAAAGGGGCGATGCCAGTGCCCGGGCCAACCAGGATGCAGGGCACTTGGGGATTTCGGGGCAGGTGGAAACTGGGTGCTCTGGACAAGGAAGAGAAAGTCACAAGCCTTGCTCAGTCAACTGTGATCAAACCCAGTTGGGTCTTAGGTAGCCCAGGTGCGTAGAAATACAGCAGGACCTGCAACTCTTCAGCCTGGGTCAGGTGCCCCTGATCAGGGTGGGAGGTCCCACAGATTTGGGGACTTCCCAGAAGAGGAGGTCTTTAGAGTCTGGCTACCCCTCCATTTCCCAATTACCCCCATTGCTGAGCTGAGCCACAAAGGGCAGTGGGGTTGCTCTGACCCAGGGTCTCTTCCCCTGGGTCCTGCTCACATTCGGGGCTGCGTACTTCTCCGTTGTGGGGACCATCCTGTGCGTTGTAAGCTATTGAGCAGAACCCCTGCCCTTCAGCCGCCAGATTCCAGGACTACCCTCCAGCAGTGGCAACCAAAAATATCTCCAGGCATTGCCAAAGTCACTGGGGTGCGAGGGCAGTTACCCCCCCAACCGCCCCACCTGAGATCTCCTGTAATCAAGAGTCACCGACTCCAACGTACAAAAGAATCACTTGGGGTCTGTAAAAGCGGAGCACGTTTTCTGGGCAGCGTGGTACCTCTGGGCTAGGCGTCTGCTTCTGAAGCCCCCTGAAGGCATGTGGGCCACACCATGAGTGCTCGGCCTTCAACGGCTGGGAGCAGAGGTCAAGGCCATGGCTCAGGTGGGGATGTTATTGATTGGCACAGCTGATATTTACAATGGGCCTAGACGCAGGCATATCCTTTTTTATTTTTTTCAAAGGAATAGGTTTTTAATTTTTTTTTGGCTGGGGGAGGGTCGATTGCTTGTGATAAGAACACATGACGTGAAACCTACCCTCTTAACAAATTTTTAAGGGCACAGTGCAGTCCTGTTAATTATAGGTAGGAATATCCTTTAAAGCAGAGATTGGGAGGAAAGGCTCTGATTGGTGGGTTTGGGGGAAGGCGTTTGGATCTGCAAATTCCGTGTAGGCTGAGACCGCAATTGCCTGGTTCTCCGCTCCAGCCTCCGCGTCTAGCAGAGTACGTGCACTTGATACACACCTGTTGCATTGACTTGACCTTGACTAGAGGACTTTCCTTAGCTTCTAGGTTTGGTCTCATGATCCCATTTCCTTAACATCTTGGAGGGACGCAGAATGTTGAGCCCATCTGGTGCAGCCATCTCTGCAGAACCTTTGGGCTGGCTCACCCACCCCAACCCAGGACGTCAGCATGCAGATTTGGGGTGGCTGCGCCCTTCCTTTTCCACTCACCCTCTCACGAAACAGGGGACCACTTCATCGGACTGTAGCTGGTTGAGCCAGGAGGAACACACGCCGTGGTGAATTGGTCCTTCTCCATCTGGCAGAATAACCAACGTGGTTGGGCTCACCTGCTGTCCCCAAGCTCCCCCATTATTGGTCTCCTCCCTCCCTCCAGTACAGAAGGCTCACAGCCCCCAGGCCAACTTTCTGCCTTGCAGTTCCTTGTCTGGATCCCTTCCTCTGAAGGGGGAGAGGAAATGGCAGAGCTGGGGGTGAGCCCGTGCCCCGTGAAAGCGCTCGGGGCCCTGTTGGGTAGGGGATGAGTTGGACTCAAATCCTGCCCACAGAAAGAGCCTTGGTCCATGTGCCCGCCGTGGGCTGCTGGGATCCCAGTCTCAGGGCGCTCTCGGGGTGCTCTCAGGCATCGTGCATTTTAATTGCCTTATCAAGGAGGAAAAGTATGGGAGAGAAATGTCATGCTATCTGACTGACCTACGACCAGCTGCGCACCCTGCATCAGGGAGCTCCCCGCTCCAAGGTAATGGGTTGCGGTAGCTGGCTGCTGCCGCGGGGGTGTGAGGGAGTAGTGCACGTCCCACCTCCTTCCTAATTCTGCACGGAGTTGGCTCTGCCTCTTCCCACTGTTTCCTGGCCATGGGCTTGGGTCCCCCATCCAGGGACTTGGGATTTGGCAGACCTGCAGGGGCCCCAGGGGGAAAGCGCAGACCCGGAGCCTCTCCCAGCAGCCCTGCTCACCTCGGGTGCGGTAGGAGACAATGGCCACGGTGAGGTGCACCTCGTCGGGGTACATGTCTGGGGAGGAGCTGATGGAATAGTAACGAGGCTGCAGGTGAGACAGCTGGGTCAGCAGCAGGGTGGAGGGCACCTGGATGGACCGGAACTCCTCCAGCACCTCCACGATGGTGGGGTTCTTGCCCCATTTCCATTCCTCGTACTCCTGTAAACCCTGTGCCAAGGAGAGGGGCAGTGGAAAACTCACACTCACCGGCTGGTACACATTTCCAACAACAGCTTGAGTGGGTCCAGGGAAGAAGGCAAAAATAGTAATAGTTAACACTTACACAGAGAATGTTCTGTGCCGGGTTCTAACTCTCACTAGGACCTTATGCAATAAGTATGACTGTTATACCTGTTTTATAGATAAGGAAACCGAGGGTGATAGAGGTCCCAGGGCTACAAGGTGGTGATTGTGGGTTTTGATGTCGGTCAGGGGGTAGGAAACGTCGGCCTGCAAACCAAACCTGGCTCATCCCTTGCTTTGTATGTTTAAACCGTTTGGGGGAAACATCAAAAGAAGAGTACTATTTTATGACACAAAAATATGATATCCAGTTCGAGTTTCAGTGTCCATAAATAAAGCTCGATTGGAACCCAGCCACACGTACTCAGTGATGTACTGTCTACGTGTTGTGCTGCTAGTGGCGGGGTTGAGGAATGACAACAGAGATGGAAAGGGCCATGAACCTAAAATATTTATTACCTGGCCCTTTGTGGAAAAAGTGCACGGAGCCTTGCCCTAGGCAGTCGGGCCCCGGAATCTGGGCTCCTGACCTTTACACCGCCGTGCAGTATGTGAAGGTCAAGGGAGCCATGCCATGCAGGGAGTCACGGCTTGCAGGTACAGAATGCAGACGTGCAATCTGTGTGTTTGCCAGGGTAGAGGTGCACTGCAGAGAGCATGCTCAGGTGGAAATGACAGCCCCAAAGGAACAGGTGAAGGTGTGAGGGACCGTGTTTGGGGGCATGTCGACAGCAACACCCCGCTGTTTCTAGAGAACAGAGGGGATCTCTAGGGTCCTGGGGTTGTTTTTCCTACATCTCCGAAGCTGCCCTGGGCAGCCCCTTATTGCTTCTGGGAGGTTCAGATTTTGAGGAGAGGTAAAGCCCACTCTAAGTGCATTGTATAAGGAAGCCTTTGCCCAAGACTCTAAAGACCATCCTTGCTTTACTGATAGGGTATGGCATTAGGGAGAACGTGTCTCCCGCCCTTCCACCCTCACTGACCTTCAACTGCAGGGGCACAGTTGGCCAAGAGCCCCAGCAGCTGCTCCCTGAAACTGACATCCACTTGAAGCCAACACGATCACCTGCGTTGGTCTTTCCTTAGATGGCGCGTGTGACCCTGGGCACTTCATTCAGCCTTCTTCCCTCTCCTTCACTTGGGGTCAGGCTTGTCTGACTCCCTTCCTGTGTTCTCTCACACAGGTGTTCCCCTCATAAAAACCCTCGCTCCTTTAACCTTGGAGTGTATGTTCTTTGGAAGAAACAGACTAACCCATACAGTACATCAAATTCTACTTCAGATAATCTGGCGCAAACAGCACAAGCTCTGCTTCCTCTTCATAGGAGACATACGTGCGCAGTTTAAAAAGTTAAACAATTCCACAAAACTTCTGGTGAAAAGAATGCTCTCCTGTTCCACCTCTCCAAATGTTTCCAGCTCCCCAGAAGTAACCACTGATGGCTCTTTAAATGTTTCTTCTCCTATTTATTTCTGCATTTCTAAATAATATGCACTCCTTGAATTAGCCTCTGCCTTGTTGACCGCCATTCAAGCCCCTCTCCTGGACAGCAGAAAAAGCTAAACCACCCTTTGCTGGTGGCTCGCAGACCGGGGCGGAGCCTCCCACTGGGAGAAACCTGGGAGGTCTTCCTGAGTGGGATTCTCACTGAGCAAGGCTTTGCAGCGGCTTGGAGCAGACGCGTCCTCGGCTTCCAAGCAAGGGTGGTAGCGGCCGTGTTTTCTGGCTTCACCTTTCCGTCAGAGGCCTCCGCTATCTTGAACTCCTACCTACAGCTCCTCTGCATGGGAAAAGTCTTATTTTGAAAACAGGGCACGGTGAGGTTCTGTTTCTTTTTCTTCCAAGCATCGGCTAAGATGGAAGTAATGGGAGCTCCAGGGTTCCAAAGGAAGGAGGCATGGCAATTTCTACTGCGGTCAAAGAATTTAGAGATTCAGTGAGGTCACTGTCGTTCTCACAGGGCCTAGAGCCAGGCCAGGTGGTCAGGACTAACCCAGATGGATTAAGTCACTAGGGCAACTTTCTGCAAACTAGAAAATGGCAGTCCTTGCTCAGGACTGCCATCTGCTGGGAACTTGTTGTAATACTCTCCAGTGCTCCAACGACTAGGAGGTGAAAGGCCGCCCGTGGGGCTGTAGGAGGCCAGGGACCCACCTTGCTGAGGACTAGCAGACGCTGCTTCTCTTTCTCACTGGTGGCCAGGGAGGCAAACTGCTGCAGCTGCAGAGGCGTGGGTGGCGTGGTGATGTCCAGGTAGTACTTGAAGGCCTGGAAGATGGTGCAGGGTGGGAGGCGGGGCTCATCCGTCCAGTTACTGATGACTCCTGTGGGAGCACAGTGGAGGTGAGGGGGGTGCGTGGGGGAAGGAGGGTCTGAGCTCTGACGGCTTGAGTCCAGGTCAGGGTGGGGCTGGATGTGGTCACCAACCCCTCGCTTCCCCACATGCTACATCTACGCCTCGTGGTTGCAAGCAGCATATCCAAGGTCCACTGAGCACGCTGGTCCAGAAATTAAAAAATAAATGCATATTAAAAACAGCATGAGACAGTCCCCTGGCATTCTCCGCAGTGAGCCACCAGCAGAGCGTGAGTTATGAGTCTATTTTGGCTGTGTCTGTCCTCTCACGGCATCAGCCTCTCACTCCCCTGGGTGGCATTCCAGAGTTGAAAATTACAAACGTGCTTAACACTTACCTCGCACTTTCTATATGGCAGGCACGATTCTCAGCACTTTATACTATTAACTCATATAATCCTTCTCATGTCCCCAAACTCACAACCATCCTAGGCGGTAGGTGCTATTATCCCCTTTTTTGAACTGAGATAAATGGAAGCACAGAGAGGTTAAGGAGTTTGCCCAAGGTCACACAGCTCATAAGTGTTAAGTCAGGCCATCTCTCTTCTAACTATCACAACTGTACTGCCTCTGTGTACTTTTCATTCAACATAACTTCTAAACACAAGCCTCCCCTTGAGCAAAGACTCAACCCAAGATCAAAAGCCCCAGTTGCAACACGGAGAAAGAACTGGCCAGGTTGGATTTATGAGAGGGCGTGTGTCTCCAAAGTGGTGCCTTCCTAAGGGATTTTCGGCAGGACTTTGACTACTTACTGTTTTCACATTCTGCCCTGACTTTACACCTTAGCTCCTTTGTGAAGGTGACGCGTCACTGTATCAAGACTGCCATGATGCAAGGTCACTGCTGTTCCTTGTACCTGAGCCCTGAGCTCACCTGCAACCTACTGAGATGAAGCACTGGGGCCCACTTGCCTTTCAAGCTCTTCAATGGGGATGTCAAGAATGGTCACTGAAACAGGTTGGAACTTGACCTAATGAGGCCAGAAATGTGGTTGGTGCCCAGTGGGCCATCAAGCTTTATGTAGTGCCTTTGGATCTAAGAGGAGGAAGGGTTGGATTTCAGCTATTTACTCTGTGGGCAGTGGGGTGGTGGGGACACAAAAGGGAAGAGGAGTAGGCCCTGCTCAAATCAGTGTCCCCCAATGATGAGCCATCGATGTCCTGGCATCACAATTGCTTAGCCAGTTGGGTCGACATTGTTCAGCCGAGAGAAATGGGGAGCTTTCCGTCTTATAAGCTAGAGGCGACAGAGACCCGCTCTCCTACCTGGATTGGTAATTGGGAACAAGAAGGGGGTCTCCTCTTCCCTGGATGCCCACTGCCGCTGGAGCTCCCTGGAGAAGGGAAGGGCCCCTGGGGGGTGGTCAGGCGGGGTACCCGGCACAGCCATAGTTACCCAGAGCCGTGTTCCGCTCCTCCAGCAGTTCCACTTTGACCAGCTGGTTGACAGGGGGTGCGTCCTCCAGCCGCTCGATCAGGGCATTCACGAGGTCCTCGTGGTTGCCAGGGAAGACTCCCAGGTGGTCCCCAGGCTGGTACTGCAGCTCCTGATTCCCGTTGGTGTGGAGACGCACGAAGATGGTGGACCGGCTGGAGGGAAGGACCGGGGAACAATCAGCCAAGGGCCACCGGCTACTGCCCCCTTTCTTTGATCCTTTGTCTGCCCTGTCCTGTTCCTGTCCACCCTGGGGACTACAGTTTCCCTTCTTCCAGGTCCCTCGGGGCTCATGCCAGCTGGACTTCCGTCCCCATCCTTTCCCCACCACAGCTTAAGCAAGGTCACCGTGAGCCCCTCCTTGCAAATCCAGCAGCTCCCAGTGCTCCTGTTGGCCACCGGTGCAGCTCAGGGCGTGGGTGCTTGTTCCCTCCCCGTCATGGATGCTAGCACCCCAGGCTCTCTCTGTCTTCACTCTGACTGCCCTGGCTCAGCCTCCTTTGCTGGCTCCTTCTCCTTTCCCCAAACTCTGGACGTCGGAGCCCCCCAGGGTTCAGTCCTCACACGCCTGTTTTTCTTTTCTCCGTAGCAGTCACGGCCGTCGGACCTACAGTAGAGTTTACTCCATTATCTGGCTTGTGGTTTGTGCCCCGGCCCACCCCCTGGCCTCCACGACAACGTAAACTCTAGCAGACAGGGGGTTTGTCTGTCTGTTTTGTTCACGTCTCTATTCCTGGCACCTAGGACAGTGCATGGCACATAGTAGGTGCTCAAGAAGTATTCGCTTGTGGAAGGAACCTCAGATTCCCAGCTGCTGGAACAGGCTTTGCTCTCCGTGCCAACGAGGGTCCTCTCAGCAACTACTACCTCATTGGAGCCAAGGCACTGGTGTCCCCAATCTGTGACATTCCATCCCCTATAGAATCCTAAGCTCCACACCCTTTTGCAGCTGGAGGTCCTCATGTTGTCATGGAAAAAGGGAAAAGGACTTGGCCTTAAGCTCGGGTTGCTGTTAAACACAAATCCACTGATACTGTATCGTAACATGGAGAGCTCTAAGGAGAGAACCTCGTTTACCCCTGCCGGGCCACGCCCTTTCACTTTGATTTTTGTATTTCAAGGGCAGGAGGTGTGCGCTAAGTGAATGGCTTCAAGAATGAGTTCTCAGACTAGAATATTCCGGTCCTTTTAGAGTTTTAGTACAGATACTACGTTTTACAGAGTCTCTGAAAACTTTGGGACGGATCCCACTTCAGTAAATCAAACCCTCCATGCACCTTGAGTTATGGTTGCTTTTCAGATCTGCTTTTCCTTCATGGCCAACTGGTTTTCAGTTAATAGAGAACTTGATATTCAACATGAAGTTTCTACACTGTCCCTTGAATAATCAACAGCTGAAAAAAACCAATGGGACTCACTATTTAAAGGGGTTTTTGGTGTAACCAAGAGCCCTTAGGTGCTGCAGACAGCCACCGTTAATAAAAATAGCGGTGCTGGCACACTTGCTTTTTTGGGGGTGTGTCCAGTGCTTTTTTGAAGCAAGGCACCCCTGTCCTTTGTATGGTGGGAACTTGGGGGCTGAAATTGTGAATGGCAGTATTAGGGTCTGGGGGCCCACACTTCTTCCCTAGGCAGATTTCACCCTCTCTGGGGCACTGATTTTTGTCCGTTACATGTACTCACACGACTCATTCTGCTCTGAGCCCACACCCATCTTGACTCCCACAGAGCAGAGAGACCTGACTGACTGCTAGGTCCAGGAAGGGTGTTTGCAGAGGCCGACAGCCAGCAGGGGGCGCTGTGGGGCTGCCAACTTGGGAGCCTCCTGAGACAATGGCAGGAAGCTTTGGAGAGGCCCACAAATCCATTCCCACTTTCTCCCAGATCACTGCGATTTCTTTCAGAAGCATATCTGCCTCTGTTCTTTCGGCCGGTACAAAATAGAGACAAGGAGGACACGAGCTTGCTGAGTTGGCTCAGGTTCACAGCCACTTGCCCCAAGTCCTTCTGAATGTGGCAGAAGGTGGTCAGGCCGATAAGGGCAGAGATGGGGCGTAGCTGGCAGCCTAGCTAGAATGTGGGCTCCAGCTCGGCCTGTGCTGGGAATCTGACTGAGGAAATTTGAATTTGCAAGCCACAGACCAGATCTGGCCTGCTGACAACCCCAGCACAGCATGGCTGTGGGGTCCCAGGGCCCCTTGAAGCTTAGCAGGAAGCTAATCCCTGGTGAGTAGTGCTAGCCTCGAGACTGGTTGTCTTAAATCTCAGCTCTGTTGAGGGGGTTTGAAGTGCAGGATTTCCTAGGCCTTTAACAAAAATAATAAATAACCTTGGGACACATATGGACCTTTGAAAAGTATTCGGAGAGAAGGAAAGGGAAGTATTGGGGAGGCAGCAGCCATTTGGGCTTCCTCCGCCTCCTCCCCCACAGTAGCCCTGCCTGTGGTGTACTTATTCCCACACACGGAAGCATCACACACACACGTCTGTGTGCAGGCACTTGGCAGTGGTCCAATGTCAAGTCTGTTAACGTCCAGCATTGAATGGGGGGAAAAAGAGCTAATGTTCAGTCTTCCACGAAAAGTGTAAACATTGTCTGTCAAGAGCAGTTTGAGTTAATAGGTTCACTCAACAAATTGATGTTGCATGTCAGGCCCTGTTCTAGGCCCCGACGAGGGAGTGATGGGTAAAGACAAAGGGTCGACTTGGGTCTTGGACAGGGAAAAACGGGAGAGAGTGTCATGCTTTTTCAATTAGACCTCAAAACAAAACAACAACAAAAAAAAAAAAAGAAAAAAGAAAAACCCCCTGTAAAGTTGGAAATGGTAGTAAGCCTGAACATAGGCAGTGCTACAGAGCATGCTTTCAGAGAGAGAAACACCAGACACGCTTTGGTCCTTTCTGTGCTAACGCATCCTGTCTTCCACTTCTAACCTTGCTGAAACTCTCTTGGGTGAGCCAATCAGCACGGAGGCAGCTACCCTTTCCAGAGGTGGAAGGGGCGTTATTCCGGCACTTTGGTCCAACTCAGCATCAAAACATTTGCAAATTAACTTGCTTTTCATGGACTATGTTTTGGGGAGCAATTTTTGTGATTTGGTCTTTTATAGATTGTTGCTGAAAGAAATTTCCAGTAGATTCTTAGTCCCTTCTCTTATAATGCTACTTAAGTCATACTTTTGCATGGGACAGAAATGGAAAGTAAGATCTATAGTATTTCAAATGCAGAGTCCTCCTCTCTGTCAGAGAGGATATTGCATTCGACTAGCTATTCAGAGGGGTCAATTTCCCAAACCACTTCTTTAATGTTTGAGAACCTGGGAGAGAACATGAGAGCCCTGGAATTCCACCCTGTTGATCCCTTAATCAAAGTCTTGAAGTCCGCAACAGCAGGCATACTAAATTTGCAAGCGTGTGAAGCTGGGACGGATGAAGCACAGTAATGGGAGCATCTGATACAGTGTTGCTTTGTGTATGTGTCTTTAATACAGCAGCCTTGCAAAGCGGGGGAGGCTACGTGCACAGGCGTTCAGTATACTGACTCTGGAGCCAGAGACGCGCTGTCTGTGTGACCTTGAAAAAGTCACTTGCATTTTCTAATAGGCATTTCTCATATTGAAAATGTGGCTGATAAAGGAACCTCCTCCCTGAGCCGGTCAGGGTGATGAGAGATCCTGCACAGAGTGGACTCAAAATGGTGCTTGGGACACAGAAAGTACTAGATAAACATCAGCCATCTTGGTAGCCACCATTCTCATTTTAGATAAGGAGACAGGGGCTCAGAGGACCTGAGGGACTTGCCCAGAGTCACACAGCCGTTCCACGGCAGAGCTGGGGTCAGAACCCAGGGCTGTCCAGCCCAGGAGAATACTCTTTGTCCTGGGCCACGCGTGCAAAGAGTCAAGGTTTCAAAAATATCTTCATGCGTGCTGAAAAGTATACGAATACAAGTGGCGGGATGGACAGAGCCGGCTGGATCCATCTGAAAAGGCTTGATAGCAAACCCGTAAGCTTAAACGGGGGACCAGCGGGGCTGTTAGGACAAGGCCTGCAATCTCGGGCAGCATCGGCGTGTCGTGTTCCGATCGGGGACGGTAATAATAGCCTCAGCGCCCTTGGCAGCGATCATAGGACCTTCACTGCACTGTGACCAGTTCTGAAAATGACACTGCCAGGAGGACAGAGTGTGTCCTTTCACTAAAGCAAAAGGCGTGAAAAACCAGGCGTTCGGAAGAGCGATTGGAAGGAAACAGGGCCTAGGACAGATTGGTCAAGGTCTTGGCTCGCCGCAGCCAAGTCTGCCTCCTCTGGAAGAGCCGCATTTGTTTTGAGCGTCACTCCAGAGTGTACCTGGCAGCAAAACAAAGTGCTAGGAAGATATGCTTTGGTTCTAAACTGTAGTAAGATAATTTCTAACAATCAGGACTTCAAACCACGCGGTGGCTGCTTTGTGCAGTAATGAGCCTCCCGCTGTTCCCAAGGAATTAAAGCAGGACCCCCGAGAAGAGCCATCCACAAGGAGGAAAGGCCTGGGCTAAGTAATTTGGACCAATAGGCTCCGGCACAATGAGCAGCTCTACAAGGGAGTGGTCTCTGTTCAGCTTTCTTTATGAAGCCACCCTCTTCTCTCTCGGCACAGTGATCACGGCCGTCTCCTTCTCCTGTGCCCCCCAGGCTGGGCCTTGGCACAGGGAAAGTAGGCAGCCGAGATGCTCTAAAGCAGCAAAGGAATCACAGTGGCACTTGAGATGGTAGCGGGACCCTGGAGTCAGCACGGACTCCCGCCTTCCTGTGGGGGCTTCGGGGGCAGAGGCGGGTAACCCAAGGGCACGAGGTGTTCCTACCTGGATTTCGGGCTCTGAAGGTTTTGACGGCTGAGGAGGCGAGCAGCTGAGACCTTCTTTTTGTGGATGTTTGATAGACCTGCGGGGAGAAAAGCCACAGTCTCCCTGATGTGGGTTCAACGGTTGCTGGTTAAACGTCTTCGGCTTCTACTGACCCTCTCCTCACACTCCCACTGTCCTTGGAGTTGAGTGAAGGGATGAAAGAGAAGAAGTCGGGTGGGCATTGGCTAGGGCGGGCAGGCAGTTGAGGACAATGCAGAGCACGAAGCAAACCTGGTGGGACTTAGCCAAGAGGGGTGGTTTAGGGTGACGCCCCCTACTCCTGGGGAGAGAAAGGTCCACGCACGAGTTTCACTGCTAGGGCGTGGGGCGCTAGCAGTGTATTCGTTTGGGGCAGATCAAAGCAACGAAACCTGTCTTCTCCAAGCACCTTGCAGAGGGGAGGAGTCCTGAATCTCCTTCTTCCCCACTGCCATGAGTACCAGCAGGAGAGCGGGCAGGGGTACCTTGCGTAAGTTCTGGAGCATCGGCCACGTAGGCGAGGCGGAACTTGTTCCTCTTCCAGCTGCGGTCGTTGCTGATGAGGGAGTTGTTGGCCTTCTCGATGTTCACGTCGTCTCCCACGCAGAACACATCGCAGGCTGCCTGCGGCACACACAGGGCTTTCAGGGACCCCTGTCGGCCGAGAGGGGCTCCTCTCCGACAGCTCCAAACACAGCGTGTGCCCGTTGGCCATCCATCCATCCATCAACCCACCCACTAACCCATCCTAAATTGTTTGAGGGACTTTGGTGCACTGGACATGTCCCATTGACTCTTTCTGTTAGGACCTAACACCTATTTAGTATGTGACTCTGTGTCACTTCTTTCTAAAACCACCATTTGTAGAGGCCAAATATTAAACAAGAAAGTAAACACTTTAGAATTTCCTACTTATCTTCCTCTAAAGATTTTTAAAAGTTACATTAAAGGTAGAGTATAGTGAATGACTAGCTACCTGCATATACATTTTGTTTTGTTTTGTTTTGGTTTTTTTTTGCCAAGTTCATAAGTTCTCCAGCTTCAGTGATCTGAAGAATTACTGTTCAGAATTATATTTTTGAGGTAAAAGCCATGGATAATTCAAAAGGTTTTCAAGGGTAACTTTCACCAATTTTTGGCCTCATGTTGGTTTTCAGATGGTTCCGATGCCCATCAGCTGATACACGGATAAAGAAACATAGTCTATCCACGCAATGGGACATTATTTGGCCACAGAAAGGAATGTACCTCACTTCTGCGATATTCTCCCCCCAAACCCATCACCCCACTCTAATCTTGAGAAAAACATGAGACAAAGTTAAACTGAGGGAGATACTGCAAAATGCCTCACAGGCGCTCTTCCAACGTTTCAAGATAAAGACTGAGAAACACGTCTGAGGAGACGGAAGACATTATGACTTAATGCAATACGGTGACCTGGATTCGATCTTGAAACAGGAAAAGGGCATCAGTGGGAAAACGGGTGAAATCTGAATAAAGCCTATAGTTTCATTACTATGACTGGGTCAATGGATTTAGTTTTGACGAGTGTACCATTGGTATGTTAACAGTCAGACAAGGCGGGTGAAGGAAACTGGACATCCTTGTAACTGTTCTGTAATCTCAAATTATTATAAAAGAAAGAAATCTTTTGAAATGAGAAAAAAGGAATGAAATACTGATACATGTTGCAATGTGGATGAACCTTGAAAACATATGTTAAAATGCAAAAAGCCAGACCGAAAAGACCACGTTCATATGAAATGTCTATAATAGCCAAATCCATAGAGACGGAGGGATTAGTGGGTGTCGGGCTGGGGGTGCAGTGTGAGGATGGGGGGTGGGGTGATAGCTGAAGGACAGGGTGGCTTGTAACAGGCCCTGCTTCTGGGACACTCAAAGTTGGCTGATTGAAGTCAGGAACCACAGAGTTATCTCGAAGTGCGGAAAGAGCCAAGTTACCTTTATTCTCCTTGTCCAGGAGGAAATGCAGGAACAGCCTTACCCACACGGCCTCCCCGCACAGACACCTTTATAGCTCAGAGGCCTTAGCTCCCCCGCTTGCTCTCTGCCTGCAGGTGCTTTCAGAACGAAAAGTACCAATGGAGTGACAGAAGGTTGCATAGCCCCCTTCTCCAGGGGCTACTGCTAAGAAGGCATCCCAGGCCAGGAGGGAGCAGGAAAAGGTGGGTCTGTAGTCATTGTTTTTTTGCTTTCCCCAGGGAGCCAGCTGCATTGTGCCCCACGTGCAGAGGAAGGGCCGTTGCTCATTTATTCTCCCGTGGCCTCATGTCTAGAATAGGAGGCTCTATCGTGGTGGGACTGCTCTGCGCTGTCTGATATGGGACCGCTAGCCACTTACGGTTTTTTTTTTTTCAGCCCACAAACTATGGCTAGTGCTGCCGAGAAATAGAGTCTTAATTCGATTTCTACATATATAAATTAAGATAGAATATATTATAATATATAAATTAATATAGCATTAATATATAATATATACATGAACTATCTTTTATATAGTTATATATTGTGATAGAGTGAGAAGACATAGTTCATATAATAAAAACTTCAGCATTTAAATATGTACAATTCAGCACTTTTTAGTGTATTTACAAGCACGTGCAACTACCATCACTATCCACTTATAGAACATTTTCATGACCCCAAAGAAACTCTGAACCCATTAGCAGTAACTCCCATTTCCACTTCCCCGAAACTTAGCGACCACTAATTTACTTTTTGTGCCGTTCGATTTGCCTATTACGGACCTTTCAGTTAGTATCATGTTTTCAAGGTTCATCCATGATGTAGCATGAGTCAGTACTTCATTGCTTTTTTATGGTTGAATCGTATTCATTGCATAAACATACTCCATTTTATTTACCCATTCATCCTATTTAATGTGAATTAGTTTACCTTTTTTTTTCTTTAATCCTCACCCGAGGACTTGCTTATTGATTTTAGAGAGAGGGCAAGGGAGGGAGAAAAAGAGGGAGAGAAACATCGATGTGAGAGAGAAACATCGATTGGTTGCCTCTCGGACGCCCCCCAACCTAGGATTGAACCCACAACCTAGGCATGTGCCCTGACTGGGAATCGAACCTGCAACCTTTCGGTTTACGGGAGGACACCCAACCAACTGGGCCACACCAACCAGGGTGTGACTTAGTTTACCTTTAAACTTAAATAACCACTTGTGACTAGTGGCTATCATATTGGCCAGTGACTCTCTAGCACAAGAGGAATAAGCTTTTCAAAGTAGACAAGTTGAGATCCGAGTTCTAAGTCGAGGCATGGCCCTTGGTTTGGTTAATCAGCTCTATGTGTTTTATCTGCTTGTCAACTAACTGTGAGTGAAGGATGGATTCCTCCCAGCCCTGAAATACCAAGACGACTTTATGATTTTTTTTGTAGGCCAGTCCTTATCCCTAATGCAGGAGGTTGGATTCGGGTGGAGAATGCGTTTTAAGGTCACCCAGGCTCATCCGAGTTGTTTAAAGCTGTCTCCTGGATGGATATTGGGGGAAGTACCAGGGGTTCTCTCAAGTTTCTTCTGTTTCTTATGGTTTGGGTAGTCTGTCTTTGGGGGGTCAAAGGGGAGCATGGCCTCTCCCCCTGGGTCTCTGAGATCTGGGAAGGGCGTTACCTTGAAGACCTTCTTGGCCCAGGTCCTGAAAGCCTCCTCCTGCCCACAGAGCTCATCCCCCTCCCTCATCTTCAGGATCCTCTCTCCCCCCAACTCTTCCAGGAGGGTGTCCACAGCATGTCCAAAGGCGCAGAAGTGAGGGTACGCCCGCGAGCCAAGGCCAAACACTGAGAACCTACCGATAAGAGAACAGAAAGCCTGTGTTAAGGGATTCTGGGGGTATTGGGGTGCCTGGTATTATGAATAGAAGTATGTCCCCAAAATTCATACGATGAAGCCCTACCCCTCAATGTAACTGTATTTAAAGATGAAGCCTTCAAGGTGGGAACTGAGATCAAATGAGGTCATAAAGTTAAGGCCCTAATCCGATAGGACTGCTACCCTTATAAGAAGAGGGAGGGACACCAGATTCTCCCTCCCTCCCTCCCTCTCTCTGCATGTGCACAGTGGAAAATCATGCGAGGAAACAGCAAGAAGGAGGCTGTCTGCAAGCCAGGAAGAGAGGCCTCAGCAGAAAGCAGTCCTACTGCCACCTTGACCTTGGACTCCCAGCCTCCATAACTGTGAAAAAAATAACTTTCTGTTGCTGAAGCTATCTAGTTTGTAGTATTTTGCTATGGCCACCAGAGCAGACTAGCCCATCTGGTATTTCCAGGGCTGAGTTTAGCTATGGTGGTCAGGCAACCCCACGCCTATTTGGGGGAGGCCATTGTTAAATCAAAGAGCCTCTGGGATGGCCCCCTTCCTCTTACCTCTGCTAGCAATACTGCCCTTAGGAGAAAATTCCCAGTTTGTCCAAAAGAGGATGAGCTGGGGACAGAGGTCATACAGGACCATTGGCTATTTCCTGTGTGTCCCTTTCTAAGCTGGGTTAATTGGGGGAAATTACATTATCCACATTATCTACATTATCAGGAAGCTTTGATTCCGCAAGTTCTGTAATTCTACAAAGCTAGATCAGGTGTAAGTACAAAAATAATGAACGCTATAACATACAGGTCCCCAGGGACCTGTATGAATGAGATCAAGAGGACTTGTTAACCATCGGATATGGGTGTGTGAAAAGGCTCTTCTAAAAGGCGATGAAAGATTGATAAAGGGGCTCCATCCCTTGCAACATCTATGAAATTAATTAGCTTCACAAACCCTCTTTGTATAGCTTCCCCCAAGGACATGTTGCTGCTTGAATGGATGGGGTCAAGGTGGTGGGATTTTTGTCTATATTGAGACGGGGCTGGCTGCTTCCAAGTACAGGAAGTGGAGGGCTGTGCCTCAGGTAGCCCCTCTTGCTAGTTCACTGTGTCCTACAGACACCTGATGTCACACTTCCAGGGTGTAGTCCTGGCTGTAGGTCTTGGCCTCTTTGGAACTGACATGACAGGTTCGCAAGTGGGATGAGAATGCCCCACCCTGCTTCTTTCCCAGGTCGGAGTATTCTGCTGACAAGCCAAGGAGTGGAGCCGTCTGTCCTGCTCCATCAGGGTTTGGCTCTATCCCCAGATCTCATTTCTAGGATGAGGGGCCAAGACGGTGAGAGACTGAGATGGAGGAGGAGGGAAGGAGGCAGAAGTTGGGAAGAAACTCTCCATCACTGAATGAACTTGAGCTAGGTCCAGGTGTCTCACAGGTCCAATGGAAGTTAACATAGGTTCGGATCTACCCCGTTCAAGTCACATTTATGCTTTCTGCTCTCACTCGCCCCTTCTTTCCTGCTCCGCTCTTCCCGCTGGGGTTCTAGAGCTTTTCCAAGGAAAGTCTGTGAGATCAGGCCGCGTTTACCCCTCATCGCTCCTCTGCCTGTGCTCATCCTGGACTCAAGTTCCTCACCTCCCCTTTACAGGGCAGCAACCTGAAGGGTAGAAAGTGTGAGTGACCGGGAGCGGACTGTTGGAGTTGTGCCATCAGCCGAAGCAGATCTGGAAACTCCCAGCACCAGCGTGCTGTGTGGTTAAGGCGTTGCTTCCCAAAGCCCCAATATTTATATTCGCAACGTCCGCCATACTGGACTACCACCAGCCCTCTTAGTTACTGATTAGTGCATTTAATCTGCTTTTGGGCTGTGCTTACGAGCTCATCAAGCCCACTGTGTTCGCTGCCAGACGGTTCAAGTGATTAGTTCATTAATATGCTTCCCGATGCATCTAAGACCTGCATCACAGTCACTTCCTAGACTCGCATTTCCATCACAATCGTTACCTTATGGTTTTGAAACTCCGAACATAAGCCTCTAAACCAGGAGTTGGCAAATTTATTATATATGGGGCCAGAGAGTAAATATTTTTAGACTTGTAGGTGAAGAAGCAAAATCGAAACTATTAATGCAGATACTTCTATAACAAGAAAACAAATTTCCACACATTTTTTATTGACAAAGTTAAAATGTAATAATAATAATGATAATAATTATAGCTGAGTACAATTTTTAGTAATATATGTCTACTAATGAGAATGTAATTCTTTTTGTGGGAGATAATATTTTGCTTAATTGGGGCTCACAATTATTTTTTTAAAAAAATCACTAAATGTATTGCAAATGTTCACCTGTACAAACCATTCTCAGCTCAGGGGTTGTCCAAACACACAGTGTCCAGGCTGGATTTGGCCCTCAGGCTGTAGCTTGCAGTCACCTTCCCTAAACCATGGAAGACTTAATGAGGGAAAAATGGGTCTGACTGCCAAACTATGCAACCGATGTTTCAATGTCAAGCTCAAAAATGTACTGATGTCAAAACCTATAAGAATGACCAGCACCAAGGGCGAACCCTAATGAAGACGATGGGCTTTGTGTGATCATGATGTGTTAGTGTGGGTTCATCCGTTGTGCACATGTACCCCTGGGGTGTGGGATGTTGACACCGGATGGAGCTCTGTGTGTGTGTGTGTGTTGGAGGCAGGAAGTATATGAGGAACCTCTGTCTCTTCCCCTTAATTTTGCTATGAACCTAAACCTGCTTAAAACATTAAGTGTATTAAAAAGTGTATCGATGGGCACAATACTCTCATAACCAGGGACCCTGTGATCTGAATCACCTACTAAGCACTGCCCCGGGCAAGCATGGAGAAGGTTTAGTTAGAGATTCCTGGCCAAGCCTGGATGTTCTGCTTATATCAGCCTCATCTTGACCAATATCTGTGAAACCACGGGTTTGACATCCAAGGGTTTTCTTTCTTTCCCAATACCCGTTAAACTGAAAACACAACTGTGAAAACACAAAATATACGTGTACGTCCATGGACTACTTAAAGTTCTCTCATGGCGTGTGACTACGCTTTTGAAAACACAGGGTTTAGGCCGGTATTTCTGAATCTGACTGCACATTGGAGTCAATCAAGGAGATCTTTTATTTTTAAAAAGCAACGCTTGGGCCCAACTCTGGACCAATTACACCAGAATCCCTGGAGAAGCGGTTTGGTGAGAAGTATACTGCAGACATCTCTAGATGCTTTTAATGCACACCGGGTTTGAGAACCACTGGGTTGTGGCAGTGGGTCTCCAGAAGCTTCTGTTAAGTATAAAACATATCCCTTGGGAAGGGCAGCTCATTACATAACTTCCAGGGTCAATGTCCTTCCTCACGAATGATGTGTTGATGGGGCGGGGCGGGGGGTGAAATGTGTGTGACGGGGCAAAACGTGAGTGATGGGGACACTGAGGGTGGGCATCTATGAAGAAGACTGAGGTGCAGCCAGGGTGTAGCTGGTTGTTTGAGGGACGAATGGGCACGGAAAAGAGGACGCCCCCCCACCCCAACAGAGCCCACTTTGCAATTAAGGCCAGTTCCCCAAGAGCCTTTGTCATCCCGGATGCCCTAGTCCCTGGCTCACCTCACGTTTGCCAGGGGGCCGGTGCTCTCAAAGTTGTCTCTTACATCTGGCCCGTCGCCTGAGGACTTGTGGGAGTCGGAATAGGAGGAAACACTGTTGAACCTGACTTTGTAGCTCCTGCCAAAATGAGAGAGAGTCATGAGCTCTGGCTTGGAGCCCCCTCCTGAGGTCAGCATCCCAATGGATCTCCAACGGACCAGTCCTGGTTCTGGGACCCTCTGCTGTGTGGAGAGTGGACCATAACATTCCTAAGGCCTCCTCTAACAACGTACCCGCTTATCCTCGTCCACCACAATGATAGCCAGCTGTCTGTACGGATGTTGTGAGTGGTGAAGCGTGTGCGGCCCCACTCAACTCAGGAAACTGACGCCTGGGCAGTCAAAATGATTTCATTGGCAAGAGGTCAGGAATAGACCACCCTCTAACAGTAGGCCATGCTTCCTTGCTACCCGGATTTTAATGTACGTAAGAATCAGCCCAGGACCTGGTCAGGTAGATTCCGATTTGGTAGATCCGGGGCAGGGCCCAAGATCCTGCACTTCTAATAAACACCCAGGAAATGCTAGTGCTGCCAGCAGCCAGAGCCTAGACTTGTACTGTCCACTGTGGTAGCCATTGGCTACTCGTGGCTATTTACGGTTAAATTAATTCAAGTTAAATACAATGAAAAATTCTGTTTCTCACTTGCACTAGCCACATGTCAAGGGCTCAACGACCACATGTGGCTCATGGCTGCCGTATCGGGGTGTAGAAATATAGACTGTTTAGGGCACCCTAGAGGGTTTTATTGGATGGTGCTCTTTCCACAAAGTTATGGTCCTTAGACATTTCAAAGGCCTGTCGCATTCCACATTTCAAATCAATGTGAAAAATTCTCAGCACTGACACATGGCATGAAGGAGATTGGATTTCTTATTAAATTGTTTTGAAGTGGAAGGAAGATGTTATTGGGACTCAAACCTCAGCATTAGAGGCTCACGAGCCTTGAGATGTAAGGAAAAAAAAAACACCTGGTCTCCCAGTTTTCCTTTAAAAGTGGTAAGTTTTGATCTCAGCCAGGGTAAAAACAAAACATGAAACAAAACAAACCAAACCCTAACAACAAATGTCACCCCAATAAATTTAATACAAAATTAAAACAAACCAAAAAGCTCCCCAAGATGCCCCCCTAAAAGCCCAAACAAAACAAACGAAAAACTCAAACTCCAAAACAAAAACACAAAACAAGACACAAACAGTCAATACATCAATTTGAGTGCAAAAGACAAAAAAAGAAAGTGCGTGATCTGGCAGCAGGGTCTCCGAGCTGGATGTCCCTCAAAGTTTTCTCTCCAGCACCAGGGAAGTTCTAAATATACGTAAGTGTATCTTCTGCCCTAAAATAGTCACACATTGAATCACTTCTCCAAATAAGCCATGCAACATATTAGGGGTGGCCGTGTTGTAGTGCGGGGGTGGGTGATGGATGGTTGTGGGGTAAGAATAACAACACATACATTTGTATGAAGCTTAAGGTTTTTCCAGTTGCTTTTCTCTTTGTCGTTGTCATCCTTTTTCATTTTCATAGTGACTCTCAGGGGTGGTCAGGGCAGAGAGACGATCTCCCCATTTGGCAGATGAGAAAGAGTGAGGTTCAGAGAGGTCTAGGGACTTGCTCAAGGTTGCTTAGTGAGTTAGTGGCACAGCCTGGGTTAGAACTGAGGCCTTCTTGAGACCTGAACGTGGCCTGGGATGTTCCAGCGTTGGGCATGCAGGCACACACGTGCACACACAGCTGCATGCACGCACACACATGCACACACACGCTCTACCTGCGCTGGCTGTCACGGGCTCCAGCCAGACCAAGGACTTCTCTGTCACCTCGGGGGAGGGGAGGCCCTTTACGGGGAAAGAAACGCAAGGGTTCCGGGTACCTAGAGGGGAGAATGGATGGTGCCCTATCTCTCCCTGAAGGAGGGGTGAGGGGAACCTGCTGGAGACCACCCAGGAGGTGATGGGAAGGAGGGGGATGCGAACAGTGGGTGCTGGAGTTGGGCACAGATGAGGGCTGAGCGCAGGAACTCAGCTCTCCCTTGGATACGAAACGTATGTGAGTTTGGCAACATGTGCTCTGCTACAAGCAGACCAAGAGGGAGTTTCAGCATAACACAGCCACCAACAGTATTTGACGCTCTGCCGAAGACCCGGGACCGGCTCTGAGCTGGGGGAAACACTGTGCTGGCCTCATCGAAAGGCAGCTCGGTGTGCCCGTGCCATATGCTCGCAACATTATGGGGGATTTAAGGGCTTTTCAAGGGTAATTTTGACTACAGGTATTTTCCACCTTATGAAATATCTTTAGGACACAGCCTCGCATTAGGTGCAACTTCGCCATGGACGTCTTTTGATTATAGGCGTTTTGTTGCCGCCTTTTGAATGCAGCCTCCACATCAGCTGCCACTCCATCCCAAGCATCCGATGGAAACACTCCAGGGAAAGTAGCTCATTTCACCGATTCCGAATGTCAGCTTCCAAAGGTGGGAGATGGGAACTGATATTTACACAGAGCTCCTAACTTTTCACAGGACACGTACACCTGTTTTCTAATTTGATTCTTACAAACTGGAAAGTGCGGGCGGGCATAATAACCCTTATTTGATGGAAAAAAGAAACTGAGGCACAGGGCTGTGCAGTGACCAGCCCAAGACCTTCAAGTCGGAGATCAGAATATCAGCTGTGGTGGGGCACAGACACCCACTTGCTAAAATTGGCCACAAATGGACTTTAGGTCACCACCGCCATCCATCCAGAACTCAAAGGTGAACCCCAAGGGCCAAAAGACAATTTTCAGTTACCCCCATGGGGTGTCATGTGACACTGGAGGGTCATTCACTTACTTCCTTTCCTCGTGCATGGAGTTGGGGTGCCTCATCTCCATCAGGGCGCAGCCGAACTTCTGCAGACCAAGAGATGGATGAGATGTGGATCACATGCTATTAAACCAGAACGGGGCCAGACACTGACGGTCTGGGGCCCCGGCTGGGAAAAGAGGGGCCTGATGCCTGGGGGCGAGGATGTCTGAGATGGGGAGGGGCTCGGGCTGGGCAGCCCTGCTTGAGCTGCAGACGCACCTGGAAGGGTCAGCTGCTTAAAGGACAGCAGGTGCAGACACCCCCACCCCCAGCACACAGAGCCCGGTAGTGGCTTTCTTTCTATAAAAACACTGACTCCACTTCTCTCATCTGGAGCAGGGGACACCAAGCTCTTGGTTGGAGCACCTCTTCCAGAGAGGTAGCTCACACAGGGGACAACATTTTCACTAGGAATCAGCTAGTTACTGGACACCGATAGACCGAGGACTCGGAATTTTCCAGTCTTTGCCGAACTTGGATCCAAACTGAAATCACTGACTTTTTAAAAAAATCCTCACCCGAGGACTTTTTTTTTTCCCCACTGCTTTTAGAGAGAGAGAGGAAGGGAGAGAGAGAAACATCAATGCGAGAGAGCAGTATTGACTGGTTGCCTCCCTCACATGCCTAGACCAGGGATCGCATGCGCCAGACCAAGGATCAAACCTGTAACCTTTTGATTATGGGACAATGCTCCAACTAGGGGAGCCATACTGGCCAGGGCTTGCAGTCACTGTCTCTGAGGCCCTGGGAGGATTCGCTACTGAATAGCAGGTGTAACTGTATCCCCGCTTTCTTCCTGCTGGTGGAAACACACGCTAGGACATGTGGAAATTCATCTTACCTCCCCATTTTCTGGAGGGTCTCCATTGCCAAAGGTGCTGGTGACCACCAGGACCAGGGTTTCATGTTCCAGGTGCACAATGTCATATTCTTCCATGGACATCACCTATGAGGGAGAATGGTGGAGGGAGAGGAAGGGAGAGGCAGGAAGAGGAGAAGGTGGGGAGAGAGAGAGCAAGAGAGAGAGAGAGAGAGAGAGGGAGAGGAAAAAGATGAGTCATCGTGAGCCATTGAGTTTGGAAATACCAAAAGTTTTGGGTGTCACTGTTTCAAGTGTCCAGAACTGAAAGCTGGTACTGTGGGGCCTTCGGTGATCACTGGGGCCTGAAGGGCCATAGGGAATCTGGGGCAATAGTGCAAGGGGTTGGCTACCTTTAGAGACAGATCCTGATTGCGGCCCGGAAGCTTTTGGTAACCAACTGCTGGGAATGACCTCGCTGCTGGTCTGAGCAAAGGTCTGCTCAGCCTCCTTTCTAATCCTCCCTCCAGCAGCGAGGAGGACCTGGGCCAAACCAGTCTGAGATGTCCGCTTTTGGGAAAGGTTGTCGCCCTGTATCGTAACATTGCTTGAGCAACATTTCTCAAAGTAGGTCCTAGGGAAGCTTAGTCTCCGGACATGTTCCTTGAGAACACATGAGCCATAAACATGTTTGGGAAGCATGTGCATTCCCTGCCCTCCTCTTTTGGAGATTCTCACACATATGAGCAGATTAAAGGCTCTGAGAAGTCCTGGAGCAATGAAACCCAGTCAACTGTATTTACTTTTATTTTTAATTTTTTATTGATTTTTAGAAAGAGGAAGGGAAGGAGAAAGAGAGGAAGAGAAACATCGGTGTGAGAGAGAAACATCAGTTGGTTGCCTCCTATGTGCACCCTGACTGGGGACTGAATCCATAACCTGGGCATGTGCCCTGACTGGGAATTGAACCTGCGGCCTTTTGGTGTACAGGACGACACTCCAACCAACCGAGCCACACCAGCCAGGGCCATTGAACTGTATTTAATGGAGAGTTTCTTAAACTAGCTCCAGAATTGATTTTCATAAACTCCTAACATTTTGCTCTGGATATAGGGGTTTCATTTTGTGATTCCTGGACTCCTGGATGGTTCACAGGTAGAGAGGTCTCACAGTCCCTGAAATTTATGAAAATGTGAATGTGTGTGCTGAAGGGCAGCTTGGGATGTGCTTTCACCTGTTCTCAAAGGGCACTACTCTGTTGAATTCCCTCTCTCCCCTCCCAGCTGTATCTACCCTGCGGGGCTAGAGAGCTGGCGGTGTCCCTTACCCACCTTGGCATCAAAAGCGTGTTTGAAGATCTCACACAAGGTTTTGGCGTAGGCCTGGGATTTGCCTGTCTCTGTGGCGTACAGGATGGTTGCCTTGACCCTCTTGGCCATTGCCTGCCCCATCAGCTTGGCCGAGAACTTGACGGCTCTGGGAGGAAGAGGAGGGAGAAGAAATCGAGAAATGCCAGGTTGGGGCTTTAGAGCAAGAGCCATGATCCACGAAAGATAACTGGAGAGAACATCCTCTTCTGACCTTGGATGGCCTCGGGGACACTCAAAGCCTGAGTTTAGTCTCCATTTGACCCCTTGAGTAAATCCCTCCAGCGCTATGAGTCAGGAGCTACAATGGTTGGTTGATTTTGTTGGGTTGTTACTTAACGGGTCGATCTCAGTCTTGAGGACCTTGCTTTGCCAAGCATTGTTCCCCAAAAGGCGATCATTCATTCATGGACCGTGCGTTACGTGCCTGGGTGCCAGGCATTGTTATGGGAGCTGAAGAACACAGAGAATGTAGCTATGGACAAGCAGTGGTCATGGAGCTTATATCAGCGTGCACATGAGCGTGTGTGTGTGTGTTAGAGAGAGAGGGGGGAAGGAATCACTGACAAATCACCAGGCATCGAGTTCAAAGGGTTTTGAGAGGCACCATGGCCCACGAAGGAAGAACCAAGGCTGGGTGAGTCAGCCGTGCACACCGAGGGTCTTGCATGGAGCCCGACACCTAACCGGTACCAAATACATGTCTAGCAAAAGAAGGAGTGAACTGGAAAGATGCTGCTACCACTTGGGAGTTCAGATGCTAAGTCTAGGCCCTGCGGTTAAATGGAGAGTTCAGAACCACTGCTCTTCCTTCCCACCCACGCGGGCCTGGGGGTGGCGGACGGGCCAGGGCCTCAGGGACATTGGGCTCACCTTCTGAGCAAGCATCCCTGCTCTAAGTAGGCATCTCCCTGCAGACAAATTGCTAATTACTCCCACCTGGGGATTATTGGCGGTAAATTCATCATTTTTTAGAATCAGGGAAACCAACCCACGCTGCAGGAGCACTTGGGGCTAAGGGGGAGAAACGGAGAGAAATCAAAGGTGCCCGGGGGGGTTCCCATTGAATGATCGAAGCATAAAGAAGCAGCTATAATGAACTTCCATTGTTTCTACCCCAAACTTAATAGTGCAATTAATGTTTCCTTTTATTTATTTATTTTATTATTTATTTTTAGACAGAGGGGAACGGAGGGAGAACGAGAGGGAGAGAAACATCAATGTGTGGTTGCCTCTTGTGTGCCCCCTACTGGGGACCTGGCCTGCAACCCAGGCATGTGCCCTGACTGGGGAATCAAATCTGCGACCCTTTGGTTCGCAGGCCAATGCTCAATCCACTGAGCCACGCCAGCCGGGGCCATATTTTACATTTCTCCCTCCCTTCTTCACCCAGAGACAGCTGAACTGAACAGAAGCCGAAGGCTGCCCTGAGGATGTTTGGGATTCTCTCGTTAGGAAACGAATGGCCGCTGATGTGACCTTGCTTGGCTGGAAGACCGGGTTAGGTGGAAGGAGAGAGGAGGAGCGTGAGGGAGAGAGATACCATGGGCCAGATTAACAGAGCCAGCACCTGGGTTTGAGTCTCTGCAAGGCCCACCGGTGTCTTGCTTCTGGGCTCTGTGGTATGGAT
The DNA here is from genome assembly GCA_004026545.1 of Mormoops blainvillei. Lineage (NCBI taxonomy): Eukaryota > Metazoa > Chordata > Mammalia > Chiroptera > Mormoopidae > Mormoops > Mormoops blainvillei. Next base: position 92,095 of record PVJD01005205.1, read on the forward strand.
GGCACTTTTTTTTTTTTTTTAATAACATCTATGTACTACGTATGGAGAGTTTGGGACCCAAGGGCCCTCAGGACAGAGAGTAAGAAGCTCAGTGTGTATCAACTCCTCTGCCAAAAAGTCAGCTCCAAACAGGGGGCATCTACGAGTGGGCCTGTGGAGCTCTCCTGCTTTAGGAGGAGGTTAGCACCCCCAGCACAGCAGCTCAGGTGGCCCCACCCCACTTGTCGGCTGGTTCCTTGGCCGGCTATATGTTCTCCAGGGCAGTTATTCTTTAGTAGCCCTGGCCCATAGCCCCCTCCCTCCCTTTTGTGCTCAGTTAGGTCTAATCTTATTCTTCAGCCCAGCTGTCATCTCCTGAAGGAAGCCTTCTTTGGCCTCCCAAACTTGGTTAAGTCCGTTGTGTGACACCATGGATTGCTCCTCAGTGGCACTTGCACTGTTGACGGTATCCGTGTGATTCTTTGACAGATGGCTGTGAACTTCAAGGGGGCTGGGGCCACATTTATCTGGCTTATGATGGCATCCCTGGACCCTAGCACAGTACCTGGGACAGAGTAAGCACTCAATATTTGTGTGTTGGCCAAATGAATGAATGAATGAGCGAGTAACATTTAGAGTTCAGCCCTGGACAGGAGCACGGTCTAGCAGGGGTGTCCAACCCATGGCCCGCAGGCTGCATGTGGCCCAGGAAGGCTATGAATGTGGCCCAAGACAAAATTGTAAATTTACTTAAAACCATTGTTTTTTGCTCATCAGTTTTGGTTAGTGTTTGTGTATTTAATGTGTGGCCCAAGACAACTCTTCTTCTTCTAGTGTGGCCCAGAGATGCCAAAAGGTTGGATGCCCCTGGTAGGCAGTGACATTCTGGGGCTCCTCTCTACTACGGATTCAATGACTTCCTGTTGGTAGCTTGAAATTTGCCATAGCGGGGATACTTACACCACAGCAATTGGCAAATGTTACAAATCTATTATTAGTACTTTTAATATTATTATTATAAGAAAAGCTGGTTTACCAACATACCACTTCCTCCAGGAAAAAAAAATTTACGAAGCTGGATGAGGAAAGTAAAACTGGGAAGGAGAAGCACTGTGGTGATGCTTACATCCCAGACCCTGAGGCAAAGGTGGCATGGTGGGGTCGGGTGGGGGGCAGTCAGGGAATGTAGAGAACTCATCACACAAGAAGTCACAGGCATGGCTATATGCCTGGCCTCCTTTTCTGGGGCTCTCTGAGTTTGGGGGCACATACAACCCCCATCTATTCCAGGAGACTTACTCTGCCAGCTTCTTGAAGCCGATGGCGCGCCGCTTTGTGGGCGTCCCGTTGGTGCCTTTCCAGACATGGGTGTTCCAAGGGTCAGGCTAGGAAGAGTGGACTAAGATTACCACACTGAGGGGACCTGGCTCCTCTCGGGAGAGGCTCAGGACCCCCTGGGGGCCTGTGGCTGCCCGGCCACGCCCAACCCTCAGCCCTCGAAAGGAGTGGTTCTGCTGGCGGCAACCACAGGGGTCCTTGCCCAGCCTCCCTGCTCTGTCCTGCTAGACCCTCCGACTCAGCCCTCGGTCCCTCCCAAAGACTTTCCTTGTGACTCCAGACTACTCATTTCGTCTCCATTAGTCTTTCAGTGACAGCTGTGTTGTCCAATATGGTAGCCACTAACCAAGCCTGGGCATTGAGCCCTTGAGGGTCCAAAGTGCTGATCTAAACTGAGACCTGCTCCAAGCCTAACACACAAGGATACTGAAGACCTAGCGCAAATAGAGGCAGGGAGGGGGCCGGACCTGGTATTCGAAGGACGGGGTGAGCCGGTAGTTGAGCATCTCCTGGTGGAAGACAGGGGTGATGCTGCCGGACATGGGGGGCACAATCCACACCCAGTCTGCGGGACAGCCCCCCCGGCAGCGGTATTCGTTCTCCATGTGCTTGATGAAGGACTCGGTGGCTGAGTGGTGGTCGACAATGGTCACTTTGTCACTCTGTGGGTAGAGAGGGGATGAGAAGTCAGGAGGTAAGAAAGCTGGGGTATTTCAGGGCTTCCCCATAAGGAGGTCAACAAGTCATGACCTCCCCATCGGTTGTCTCCTCCTCAAACTGCCCACACGTATGACCCACAATGGTGAGGAAGGCCTGCCCTCGCTGGTGAACAGGTCCCCCAGAGGTGGTTCCTGGCAGTGAGGGCTCTTGACCCTTCGGCTCCAAGGCCCTGAAGGGGTTAGCTCTTCTCTGAGGCTTGGCAACCGGGGCCCCAGCCCTACCTGGAAACTGTAGAGGACGGCAATGTTGATCTCTACCAATGCCTGGTCCTTCCACAGCGAGGACGTCCTCCTCATGTCCAAGTGCATCTTCTTGGCCACTTCCTGAAAGGGGAAGGGAACCCAGACTCACAGGCTGGGACACTTCAGCCTAAGGAGGGACAGGGCTAGCTAGTGTCATGAATGAACTTCTTAATTAACTCTTCCACTCATCGGCAGGCTGCTTCACTCCCTCCGAAGATATCTTATTGAGGACCTACCAGTAGCGGGAAATTAGACTTGGCTGGTCATTTATTATTGAGCATACCTTCTAGTGGGGGAGAGAGTTCATATTGTGGTGAGTGATAATGCCTATAAAAAAAATAAGATGAGGAGGGGTAGGGGGCGGGGCTAACTGAGCCACACTAGTGGGGGAAGGCCCACGGTGGAGGTGGTTGAAATGCTAGGTAAGGCTGAAACGATGAGAAAAAGCAAGGTATGTGCTGACGGAGGGAGGGAAGGTTCTAGGGGGAGAGAGAGCGTGTGCAAAGCCGCCAAGGAGGGTCCAGGCCGGCAGCATCTGGGATACAGAAAGGAAGCCAGTGTGCACGGACGGTGGAGAGCCAGGAGGAGTCAGTGAGAAGGGCAGGACTCTGTCACGTAGGATCTTGAAGGAGTGCCAAGGAGCCAGGGTTTTTATTCCAAATGTGACAAGGAGGGTGTTTGCAGGGTTTTAAGCAGAGATGTGGGTCCAGGAGTACTATCATCTACTTTCCAGCAGGAAAAGCTCCCCACCCAACCTGCCCTGCCCCTGGAGTGGCCACTACTTGCAATCTAGAGCACGGAAGCTTTGAGTTCGTGGGGGCACCTGCCTGACTCCAACGGACAGATGGGGAAACTGAGGCTCAGAGAGGTGCCCCAGAGCTGGAGCCCGGGGAGCTGCCCGTGGCCCCAGGCCTGGGAGTGGCTCCCCAACCACCTGACTCCCTTGGCAAAACTACTTGGGAAAAACAACCTCTGACATTCACGTTACAGCTCCAGCTGAAGCAAGGGCTGGTGTCAAGCGTGGGGAAGACCCAGTAGCAAATCCACTAATTAGAGCCTTGCTTTGCACTTACTCTGTCAAGTCTAGTCACTCATGGGAACCCAGGTCTCATTATGGGGCTAGAAGGCGACAATTTCTCAGTGCTGGGTAAATCGCTTCCCAGCCTCAGCTGTCAACATCTGCCCAGGGTGGCAGTTGGAATGGGAGGCAGGGGTGGGAGGGGGTCTCACTGCAGCTACTCAGTGCAATTGGAACGGAAGCAAGCTCACGGAAGCAGACTTATTAATTCGCTCCCTTGGGGCTTGAGGCGTTAGGGCCTGCTTGGGGTCTTTCGGAGGTGACGCACAAAAAGTAAGTACACATAAAACCTGCTGCTTTACATAAATACATAGAAAACTTGAGTTAGTAAATAAAAGAGGAGAGTGTGTCTAGCCAGTCATGCTGCTATTGGTGCTTCTACAGCGTTATTTTGGTTAAAAGAATAGAAGTTAGTTGCAGGGAAAAAAGAACTACACGACTTAAAAAAAATCCCCACATGCAACTAGAGGCATCTCTATGACAATTGCCTGAAATGTCTTTTCCTTCCTTGCCGGAAGCTGGCACGGATCAGTGGCTGCCCCAGTAGAACTCTTCCAGGGAGCTTTGAAAAATGTTGAAGCCCGGCCCCACCCCCTCCACCTCCACAGAGCATTACATCCAAATACATCCTCATCTCGACTCTGCCTTATTTACTGTGTGACGCGGGCCCAGCAGTTAACTTCTCTGTTTCTGTGCCCTGTTCTGAAACAAGGCGGACCCCAGCAGGCTGTTGTCAGAACAGCGTTTGCTGACGGGACCGCAGCCATCCTGCCACTTTCACCAAAGCGCAGCACCGGTAAGCACGCCGCCCCAGCACTTTCGAGTTGATGAGGGTGACTCAGCCAGGAGGCGGGCAGACCCTCCGCTGGGAAATGTGCGTGGTGGGGAACCACTGCCAACCCTCCTCCCTTATTTTTCAGAAGAGAGATAAAAAAAATGCCCCAAGTTCATGGGTCATTCTCAGACCCTTCTAACAGGCTGACACGGAGAGGCGTGGTTATGAACTTGCACCACAAAGCCAGACTGGGTTCGCATCTCAGCTCTGCTACTTTCTAGCGGCGTGACCTCAAGCTTGTCGTTTCATCCCTGCAAAGGCCTTGGTTTCCTCATCTGTGAAATGGGTTTTTCATATCTGGAGGTTATGGTAAGGATTAAAGAGGCCTGCAATGCACCCCAAGTGCTCTGAACAGTGATAGCACACAGTACACGCACTGTTGGCACCTCAGATGTCTCTGGAATTGCCAGGGGCTTCCCTGGACTGCAGGTTCTGTTTTAACCCATTTTCAATTTCTAAGCCCCAAAGCTTGGCTGTGGGGAAGGACTGCTGAGCCCGCCGCTTCTGCCTCATGCTTTCCCGTCACGGTGACTAAGGAGGGACCTCACCTCCAGGATGTTGTATCGAGAGTTGTCACAGTAGTCACGGACGCCAATCTCCGTGCCCATGTACCAGCCACTGAAGGGACAGGCGCTGAACTCCAGGCCACCAATCTCCAGGAGCATGTTGGACACAGCAGGGAGGCCGTACCACTTCAGGCCCAGGTCCTTGAACCATTCAAACCTGCGGGGAGCCAAGCGACCCAGCTCACCAGGGGGTGGGAGTCTCACAGGCAGGCGACGGGCAGGGTATCCTTAGTCTGGGATGCTGACATGCCAGCGACTGACTGGGACTGACTCTGCCAGACCCGAACCCTGGGCTCTGCTTCAGACCCGTAGGGTCACAGGTTCCAAATCTGGGGCCTGAGAACGTGCATTTTAACATGTTTCCCAGGTGACTTGGATGGACATCCGGACCTGGAAACTACTGCCTTGGGCTGCTGTTTATCTCCCAAACCAGCTCTGAAAGGTAGTCCAGGAGAGAGCAAGTTCCTTCCCACCCCAGGGCCTTTGCACGGCAACTCTTTCCTCCTAGGAGCTTCTCTCTTCCTTCTGTGTCTGTCCAGCTCTTACACTTTAATTCTCAGCTAAAGTGTTGTTTACTCTGGTAAGCCTTCCATGAGGCCCCGTCTGGGTAGGGTCAGTTCACTGCCTCTGGGCACCATAAATGTTTTATTGCAGCGCTTATTGGACTTTAGTTCTTACTTGGGTATGATCGAAATTTTAGATAACGACAGGATGGTGTCCTGCACTTGCATGACTCTCTCTAATCTCAGCCCCAAGCAGGATCCTGTCTTTATTTAAAATGATACGTGGCGTATCACAGATATTTAAAAAAAAAAAAAAAGATTGTTGATTTAAAAAAAATTGTTGCAGTAAAATGTTATTTATCTTAATTATTGAGATTTTGGGTGCCCGCCTCTATTCTGCCCCCAAGGCCAGGGCCTCACTGTGGATTCCCTTTGCTCTCACAGTGCCAACTCTGCTTGCGTTGCTGGCCTCAGTCCTCACAGCTCCTTCCTGGCTCCAAATCCTTTTGGACTTGACTCACATCAGGTCACATAGAGTTTTAAGCGGCTCCCTCTGTCTAAAATTTGTGCCTGCAACAAGACAGTAGGTACTTCTGCTCATCCAACCCTTAGGGCTAGAAAAAGGGCACGTACGGGGTCATAGCTGAACAGTGGCATAAGGAGGGAGATGATGTCATAGCTGAACAGTGGCATAAGGAGGGAGATGATGTCATAGCTGAACAGTGGTATAAGGAGGGAGATGATGTCATAGCTGAACAGTGGCATAAGGAGGGAGAAAAGATGGCAGTCCCCAGGCTGGCCAAGGAGGGATTATTGATTCTTGGGGGTCCCACTGTGCCCAGGCCCCATGGTGAGGACTGGAATCCCCTTTCAGCCTATGTCTGGGCTGGAGAGAGAGCCAGGGGGGTTAGGGATGGGAAGAGAGGGGCTCTGAGCAAATCGACCCACCCTCATCCGCTCCATGCCAGCCCCTCTTACTTGGGGTGCCTGATGGGCACTTCCAACACCAGCTCTGGAGGGATCTGGAAGAGCTCAGGGTCGTTGCCATTGGCCTGGAGCAGGAGTGGCAGGACATCGAAGCGACCTCTCGGGGGTTTCCAGCCCTGCTGTATGCAGATCTGCAAACAGACCTGGCCAGGTCAGGCCACCAGGTCTGGCCACGGTGCCCCACACCCTCCAGACATGATGGCAATGGGGGAGGGGCAAAGACCCAGGCACTAGCCCACCAGCACCCCTTCCTCCGGAGGCTCTGGGTCACGCCACCTCCATTATCAAGGTCTCCCTGATATCACCACGTAACCAGCACCACTTCTTGTGGTCCCACAGGACAGAGGGCAAACCTCTGCCCCAGTACCACGCTTTGTTATGTTCTCTGGGTCTTCCTTGCCCACTGGGGACCCCCAGAGGTCAAGGGCTGGGCCTGACTGCTGTGTTGGCAGCGCCCTCGCACACAGGGCCTGGCACACAGTAGGCACTGCCCTGAAGTGTTTGCATTGGGAACCCTGAGATACAAAGAAAACGCACCAAATTTGCTGAGGGCAAATGGATCAGAATTTGTGCATAAAATGCACCTGTTAGAGGAGCTGCCCAATCAAAATATAAAGCAAGCCACATTAAGTAATTACAAATTTTCTGGTAGTCACTTTTAAAAAAGCTAAACAAAAAAAGGTGAAAACAATTTAAACAATGTATTAATTTTATATACATTTTAATTTCAATATTTAATTAGTGAGCAATTATTAATTATATATTATATCAATATTAATTTATTAATACTGTAGTACATAAAGCATTGGTTTCAATATATTTTAATAATGTACTTGACATTAAAATTACATATGTAATATATTTATTAATTCAATAAATATATAACATATGTAATATATAACATCTAATCAAATTATTAGACATCATAATTGATTTGTTAATAAATCTTAAAATAAATTTTAATATTAACATGTTTAAAGCTACTTAACATACCATTAAATATATTTATTAACCCAATAAATATATTAATTTCTTAGTAAGTATAATACATAGATTAGTGCAATGTTATCTGCTATATTATTTTCAACATGTAATCAGATAAAAACTTATGAATGAGAGTTTTGCCACTCCCCTTGTTTTGTTTCTGTCGTGGAGATCTGGCCCATCCCAATGTGAACCCACCGCACCTCCGGTGCTTGCCAGCCACCTGTGACTGGTCACCGCCCTGCTGACCGGCTCAGGGGAGAGGGTTTCAAAAGCTACAGTTAATGTGGTTATGTTTGGGGTGATCCCTTGTGCCGTGTGGCACAAAGAAGCAGCATGAAATTACGGGCCAAGGAGAACATGTCCTGTCAGTGAGGTTTCTGGAGACGGAAGGAGAGGAGGAGGCCACGGCGTTCACGTTTGGGTGGCCACGAGGACAAGGTCAGCCGAGTATACAGTTAGCGCTCAGCCAAGAGGAGCAGGGAGTCTGGCTGAGTCTAAACCGGCACAAGTGCAGCCCCTGGTCGCCCTGGCTACAGCCTCTTCCTTAGGAGAGTAACATTTTAAAACGAAAGGCCAGGTGCCAATGAAGTCAGCAGCAACTGAGGGAATGGAGCATCCCCGCCTCGCCAGCTCCTCTTGGCGGATGTCCTGGGTGGGGTTTGAGGGAGGGTGTTGAAGGACAAAGATGGTGTTCAATGAGAATTGAGTGGGTGATCAATAAAAGGGGTTCCTAGGCCTGTGTGCCTGAGATCCTGGTAGGCACGGCGTCTCCTACGGGCACAAATGCTGTAAGCCTTAGTTGCGCTACCTGTCCGCATCACCGCCTCGAAGGAACACTGGAGGGTGGCAGTTGTGTTCTGGGTTTTTATGCATTGACTTGGGGTGCCAGCGATAGTGGCTGTGCAGGTACCGAGGAGAGTCCAGGCCACCCAATGAGGGTTGCATGGGTAGAATAGTTGTATCAACGAATGAACGGATGAGTGATGTGAGTCTGACATATTACCCAACTCAGAAAACGTGGGTGCCAGATACGGTTTCCATATGCCAGCTCCTCTCCTCCAGGTGGGAGGCAGGAGGTTTGGACTGTACTTCTAGCTTTCCTTCTGTTCATTTATTTACTTGGATAACTCATTTGGCCTTGGTGAGACTCAGCCTACCCATCTGTGAAAAGGAACAACAGTTCCCATCACGCGGTCAGGCAAGGTAATGGCATGAAAATGACCGATCCGCCACTTCGAAGAGAACCAGCTGGACTGCGGGCAGCCAGAGGGAGAAGGAGGTGCGGGGAAGAATAAACAGTGGCCCTTTTGCTGCCCTCTCTGCGATGATAACATTAACCTAAGAAAGTCTGTGGATGAAAACAGTTAGGGGTGGGGAAGGAATGAGAGCCCTGGTGGGCACGGACCAGGGGGCACTCACCTCTGTGAACTCCACATTGGCTGGATCCCCCAGGATGGAGCCGTCAGGCTGCTTATAGCCGGCATAGCGGATGAGCTGGGAGTTCCAGACTCGGAAATCGTGCTTGCTGTCGATCCTCTGGGGAAATATGGTGATAGCAGACCTGCGGTGGAGGAAGGGGACACCTGGTATCAGGGCGGGGCTTGCACTTTGACTACATGAGGCTCGGGGTGGATTACATCTGGGCCAAGGTCCCCAGGGTCCATGGAGCAGCTGTTGGGAGGGAGGGACCTTGCGCTGCTTCTCCGGGAGACCACTGGTCTGAGGGAGGGTGGAGAATGGGAGGCTTCAAAAAGAAAAGTGCTTCTCAAATGTGACTTTCAAACCAACTTGACTTGGGCCAGTTTTTCGGGGAGTTCGTTTGCAGCATAGCATCCCCAGGGAAAGAAAAACAGACCCTGCTTCCCATTAAGAATGAACCATCAATTTCTAGTTCTAGTCTTTCTCCTTCTGCAATTACCACCATTGTTCTCACTCCCTCCCATTCCACAACACAGTCTATAGACTTGCAACTAAAGAAGAAATCAGCTTCCGCTTGTACTCACATTTCTTTGCTCCAGAACCATAGGTCGCCACTGGCCTCGTCCACCTGACTAGGCAGCCATTACACCGTATACTGTTACTAAATTGTGGCTGTTGCCTCCTGGAGGCACCTAGTGGGAGCCCTGCTCTCTGCTAAAAGGACCTCAGCAGGGCTAGAGAGGCGTTAACGGTGGTTTGGTACCAAAAACCGAGACTTTCTCCTTAGTGTCATCAGAAGGATTCAAAAAAGAAAATTAAAGGGGATAACTTTTTGTGAGATGGTTCAGTGATACCTCATACCAGGAGTTCCTGCCTCCTGGGTCCGCTGGTCCCGTTAGTGGACCGAGTCCCAAGCTATGACTTGTGTCAGCATGGGAATCACATCATAGGTCCAGCCTGTTGCTTATAGACCTCCTCCCACACACATCCTGCCCCTGGAACTTTGTCCCCCTGGGCTGGAATCCCTCCCTGTTCTCAGGCTTCCAAATCCAAGCCCTGCCTCAAACCCACCTTTTCCACACAGCATCCCCTGTCCCATCTAGTTCCCAAGGCCTTCCTTCTGAGCACATTTAGGTCTCATTGTTTGCACAGGACAAAAGCACACTGATGCCACGCACCTGGCAGTGAGTCCAGAGCGGGGGCTGAAGGTAAAAGTCACAGAGAACCAGAGATGCTCTTAAAAATCTCTTAGCAAATGTGCCATATTGGGAATCAACACAAGATGAGTCAAACCATCAGTTTTCCCTCCAGCAGCAAAACACATGGTTGTTTCCTTGGTTGAGCCCCAGATAAAGGGTGTTTGCGATACATATATATTAAAAGCATGTTTAGAAACACCAGAATCACACGCAGCAGGGCGGGATGCTTACTCTGCGTGCAGGAACTGAGACCAAGAGCAGAAACACCGCACAAGTACACCTCTCATCCCCTGCGTCTCCTGGGCCTGATCCCACTATGCAGCAGGGCAAATACCCCACGCTGTTTAAATTATGTCTCTCTCACCCTGGCCGGTGTGGCTCAGTGGACTGAGCACCGGCCTGGGAACCAAAGGGTCACCAGTTGGATTCCTGGTCAGCGCACATGCCTGGGTTTCTGGCCAGGTCCCCAGTTGGGGGTGTGCAGGAGGCAACCGGTTGATGTTTCTCTCCCTCTCTTTCTCCCTCCCTTCCTTCTCTCTAAAAATAAATAAATGAAATCCTTAAAAAAGAAGTTTCACGCATGTTTTAATAGATAGATAAATAAATAAATAACATTTTCTCTCTTTTCTCTGTTCTTTTCTCGTGTCCGCTTTTCTCTCCCATGTTTAGATTATATCTATATGTGGTATCGTGCTCTTATGTATATGTCCAGATGTGTGGTTTTAAAATTTGTAAAAAACAAACAGAAAAACAATGGCTGTATATTTTCTTTAATAGGAGATCTCATGAAGACTGCCCCCGCAAAGCAGAGGTACACTGCCTGGCCTGTGAAGCTCCCTCCCCTCTCTCGCCCCATCATGGCATCATTGGAAAGCTACCAGCAGAGCCCACGAGCTCCGTGAGGCTGGGGCCTCAACTGAGCCCTCCGTGAATGCTCAGGGTGTGCAGGATTTTCTCTGAACGGTGCAATCTTTTAGTAAAAGGACACACGGTTTGCTCTTGAAGAGTGTGGGGTTGAAGGGCCCTTACCCCGTGCAGTTGAAAATCCACAGCTAACTTTTGACTCCCAAAACTTAACTACTAATAGCCTACTGTTGCCCGAAAGCCTTACCAGTAACATAAATGGTCAGTCAACACATTTTTGTGTGTTACTTGTATTATAATACTGTATTCTTACACTAAAGGGAGCTACAGAAGAGAAAACATTATTTTAAAAATCATTAGGAAGAGGAAAATACATCTGTATTTCTTGAAAAAAAAAACACACCAAACCTGCGTATAAGTGAGCCTGTGCAGGTGAAACCCATGTCATTGAAGTGTCAACTGTGCTTATTCCCCGAGCGGGCCCTGCGCTTGGATTACAGGCCCTTTTCTTGCTGGCGGGCTCAGCTGGCAAACACTGTTTCCTTCTCAAGGAAGAGACACATGCAAGAGAACCCATGCTCTATGCCAACAAGCCCCTTTGCGGATGAGCTCAGGGTAGCCTGGAGGCTTATGGGAATATCCCGGCAGTGGCCTCGAGATGGGGCTGGTCCTCAGGAGCTGGGAACAGATGCCAGGGCAGGGGGCGGAGTGGGCAGCATTAACAAGCATAACCGCACGTCTGTAGGGCCCCAGCTGTGTCCTTCCAACTGCTCCTTTCCCAGCTGCAACTTGCCAGTGGGGATGTCAGCCGCCCCCACCGGTGGTGCCTTCCTGCCTTTGCCTGCTCCTGGTGGCTTTGTTCTTCGTGTGGGGCAAGGGGTTTTGGCGCGGTGGAACCTGACACAGCGGTCCCCACAGCAGCAGGAAGACAAATTAATAGCCTTTTCAACCAAAGGGGATTCGGAGGTTGCGCCAGGCAGTAGAGCAGGAGCTGGTGAAAGCAGGTCACCCCCGGCAATGGGATTCTCCTGTTCCCAGGAATGAAGAATCTCCCTTCCTGCTGTGGCTTTGCAACCACATGGGAGTCTGTTTCCCCCAAAGGCAAGGGACAAGGTGGTGGAACAAAGGGTGCCAGGCCACTACTCCCAGCTTGGAGTATCTCCCCAAGAGGCGGGGGAGGATTTCCCTGGCAGGTGAGCCAACTCCAGACCTGAGTCAGCGCCGGGGGGACTCCCCGCCCCCAAGCCGGTCAGCTCACCTGAGGTTCCCTTTGTTGGTGGCATACTTGATGTGGTTGCAGATGTAGTTGAACATCCCATGCGCCGTGGTGCAGTCACGGGCATCGAACACCTGAAAGAGGGACATCGAGGGGTCGATGGCCTCCCATCCCTCCTCGGCTCCCCCAGGGCAGCCTTTCCCATTGGAGGACAGCCCAGCACTCACTCCAGCTGCAGCCCCATCAAACCAGGAAAAATCCACTAAGTGCAGGCCTGGAGTGTAAGGGATGTGGGAAAAGGGTGGTGAGGCGAGGAGAGACTTTCGGTGCGCTGGCTGTTATCTCCCGTTGGGTTATTAGGGCTTAAAAAGAAAACAAAAACCAAACAAGGAAACCTGGAGTTTGATAACTAATCTACTTCCCACTTGAAACTATTCCCCAGAGGCAGGGGAGAAAAATCACACTGGGGCACACAGAATCTGATGTTTTCAGTGAGCAGGCAACTAATACAGATAAACGGAGAGAGGAGGCGTAAGACCGAAGGGAGTGGTGGGTCCGCGGTAAAGCGGAGTATATAAGCCTCACCAACAGGTGTGCAAATTTAAACACTGGCTAAAGGAGACCTGACCCTAACCCTGATTTGGTCGCGACCTGAGAATCTGGGACCCCCTGATGACCATCTTGGTAGTGCACCATGGCCTCCAGATGCCATTGGTAGGAGCAGAGCCACTGTAAAGCTCGTCCCTCCCCCCACCACTCCCTCCACCAAGGGGCTCTTCAAGGAATCCAGGCCTCACTGCCTACCTGCAGCTTGGACCACTGGATCCTGCCGACGCAGCGGGAGGCATTCCTCCAGGCGTGCTTGGCCCCGTAGATGAGCTCTGTGTCCTTGAGCTGGTAGGTGCTGGTGGTTTCGATCTCTTTGTTCACCTCTTCCAGCCTCTCCATGTGGGCTTTGGAGCCAAACCTGAGTGAGAAGGGAAGGGAGGCAGGCCTGTCACCTTCTCTCCAAAATCAGAGGGTGGGGAAGGGAGGGAGTTATTCTAGGAGGTCAGGAGCCACAGAAAGTCCAGGGTCATTTCTGGACACAATAGTTCAAGCATAGAGTAGAGACCGCCAACTAAAATGCCTGCAGAGGTCCAGTAGCGAGTGAACTGGCCCGGTGGGGCCTGCGGCACACAGGCGAGCCCATGCCCAGTCCAAAGGGGACGGCCACAGCTCTGTCCCACCCAGTCGTCGCCCGAGAGCCGTGGGGGCCACTGTTGCCAGATCGTCTCTCAAACGGAACCAGAAACTGGATTTTAAAAGGAAACTTCTCATTTTAAATGATGGTCATGAACTAAATTTTAGAAAGTCAAAAAATTATCATGAAAAATTTCAGACTTACAAAAAGGTATAGAGAATAATACAATGAACACCCACGCACCAAGCCTAAGAGATAAATAACTAAGAACTAATATTATAGTTCCTTGACGACTGCTTCCCCGTAATGGTCCACTTTCTTCCCAGAACCAACTGCTGTTTTGAATATGGCATTTACCATTCTCATATCTTTGCCAACGTGTATACATAGTAATGTTATGTATAGCACCATATATATTAAATATATGTATAGTAATGTCCTGCGTGTTTAAAATGTTTATATAAACAGTGATGCCCTGAATGTATGCTTTTACAACTTGTCCTTTCTTTCTCTCGTGAGCTTCATTCCTGCGACCTCACGGAGTTCTAACCCATTCATTTTTTACAGTTACATAGTATTTCATTATGGAAACCACCACATTCTATTTATGGATTCTCCTGTCAGAGGGCATTGAGGTGGTTTTCAGCTGGTTCTTTAATTTTAATTTTTTCCCTATTATAGCAATGTGTCAGTGAACATTTTTATGTATGCTTTCCTGCGCACGAGTGTGCACGTCTCTTTATAGTGTACACCTGGGTGTGGAATTGCTTCGAATGTTTCAAATGGAGGTCCAGCAAAAACCTCTGGGGGCCAGTGTGGCAGGTAGAGACCTTATGCCCAGGCCTTGGTTCAGCCTCCTGCAAAGCCGGAGCTGGAGCTGAACTGAAGTCTTTGTCCCCAGGACTTGGTCACTCACCCCAAGCTCCCCAGTGTCGACGTGAACTTGCCTTTTAATGGATGAGTAGTACTGATCAATAAACTCTTTGGCGAGAGGGAAGAGTTGTTCCTTTGTGCGGACGTCTTCAGGCCTTCGTATTTGCTGAGAAGCATGCATGATGGATCCCATACAGATGTGCTCGCTGCATCCCGTTTCCTGGGTGGAAGAGGGAGATTTGCGCCATCACTTGGGCTTGCCTGAGCATGGCAGGTGTTGGGCTGTGGACTCAGAGTGGATATTCACGGTGGAGTTTACCTAGCCTTTAATTCCCGAGGGGGCTCTCTCCAGGACTAGCTTCAAATCACTGTTGGACACGGTCATCAGCCAAGGTACAGAGTCCTAAGCAGCATTTTAAGGCTCTGAACATGTCTGCTCTGCTCCACGGGGGGAAGAGGGGCTTTGTGAATGGCATTCCCCTGGTACTGACACCCCAGGGGCTAGCAGAGTGGCCACAGTGACTCATCTGGACACACCTATGGTACGTTGATTGCAAAAAACAGCCCCCATTTCCCCTTCCCTATACTCACACCCCTTGCAATGTGACATTATAGCAACTCTCCATCAAGAGGCAGAGCCTCTTCTGTTACTTCGTGGGCTGTAATCCATTAGGCATCAGTAGCGCCCCCTGAAGCTGTGACAACCAGAAGAGTCTTCAGATATTGCCAGCTGCTCCTTGGGTGGATACCCAGGGCAGTCCCCACCATGAAGAATTATCTGGTCCCAAATGTGGATAGTGCTGAGATTGATAAATCCTGGTCTACACCCGCCTGAGATACTCACCAACGTGCTCTTAAGGTGGAGGGTGTCCGTGAGAACCACGTCAGTCTCCCAGTTCTTCACCTTGAGGAAGCGGGGGCACTTGGAGGGGCTGCCATTCTTTGTGGGGGACTGTTTCCCCGAGGCAGGGGACTGAGGAGAGAACGAAAATGGGAAGTTAGGCAGGGTCTCGGGGGCACCGGAAAACAGTCTCCACTGGGACGGGAGAGGCGAAGCTCTTGCTGGAATCTGCTCTGGGTTACCCACTGTCTGCCCCAAAAGAGAAGGGTTTGACTCTCCTTGGTGGACGCGAGAAAGGTGTCCAGGCACCTGGTCCACCTCCTATGCAGAAGGAGGTGTCATGGAAGAGCCTTTTGGGTTCTGTTCTGGGGACTGGGGTCAGGAGCCCAAAGGTGGCCAGAAGCTCCCTGCTGTCCAGCACAGTTGGGCAGATAGCAGGGGACTCAGTGAATGTTTGACAAATGAATAAATGACTCAAAGGACACCATCAGTTTCTCTGAAGAATTAAGCCCTCGGGGCTACTGAATCAAGCCTGAGGTGGGGTCAGACTTCTGGGCCTCCCTGCCACAGCCCAAACTCACCATTGCTAGCAAGTACTGGGAAAATGAAAGGTTTACATTAGAAAGGTTCGAAGCATAGAACATTCCCCCCAACTTTCGGGTTTCTGCCTCTCAAAAATGCCAAGTGTGTCCCTGTCTCAGGGCCCTTGCACTTCCCGTCCTGCCTTAAACACCTTCGGTTCTCCAATTTGTCTTCCCCACCGTAAGCAAACTGCCCAGCAGGTGAGGGGGAATAAGTCTCGGACTGAGCGGCGCTGGCCCCTCATCTCAGACTCACGAATAAGGATCGCGTTCTATCTTGGGCGTTCCCGAGTAGCCGTCTGCCCGCCCAGGCAGAGATGCACCCGAGCGCCGGACAAGCGTCAGCCACTTCGCAGTGCGGGACGGGGAGGCACAGGCACGCCCCGACACGACGGCTGAGCGGGGGAGCGGAGAAGGAGGGCCGGTGTGACCGACACTCACGCCAAAGAGCAACGCAATGAGCAGTGACCTTGGGGCAGGGCGTTCACACTTTCGACCATCATGTATCGGGCCCCTTTGATGTGTTAGGTGCTGTTAGGCACAGGGGACACTCTGGTGAACAAGTCGGACAGAGTCCTTCATGGGACTCTGTTGTGGCAGAAATGGAGATCGTACGTGAACGAATACACGGACCACATACTGTCAGGCGGTGCTAAGAATATGAACTAGAGGGAGGTGAGGGTGACTAAGCGGGGGGCAGAAAGGCAAGTTCAAAGGCCTTGAGGTGGAGGTGAGTATGTTACGTTCAAAGGACCAGCCAATAGGCCCGTGTGGCTGGAGTGAATGAATCATGGTGAGTGTAAGGTTATGAAGCCAGACAGGAGGTAGGGGCCACATTATGTCAGCTTGGAGAACTTGAGGTGGGTGAGGGAGCTGTGAATTACCACCGTTACATGGGCTAAGTCCCGGACAGAAATCACAGAGAACTCTGAAAGACTGCTTTTGGAAACTACCATTCGGTGGACACTGAATATGTGCTAAGCGAACATTATCCCCATTTCACAGATGAGAACACTGAGTCACAGAGAGGCTAATCAAGTTGTCCGAGACCACAGAGCTAGTAAGCTAGAGCCAGGAGTCAAATCCTGGCAGTCTGGCTCTCAAACCACGCCCCTACCTGTGTGACAATCCTGCCTCTTGACCATTATGCCTACTTCGTTCATTAACTCGTTCATCATTCCTTCATTCAACACGTGTTTACTGAGTATTTCCTTTGTGCTAGGCAAGGCAGCGAGGACCAGGGCTACTGTGACAAGCTAGGCAGGTGTGAGCTCTGCCCCCATGGAGTTCACCGTCCTCCAGTGAGAAAGGGAATCACAAGTGAATGAGCCACTATAGTCAAGAGCAATGTGTGCCATAATCCGGGACATCGGCAGTATGTGGGGGCCTGGGGGGTGGGCCCACAGAAGAGGCACCTGGCCCAGAGCATTTGACTTCTGAGTCAAGACCTGCAGGACAAGTGGGTGTTAACCAGACAAAGAAGGGGGAGCAGCAGGGTCTTGTAGGCAGAGAGGACAACCTGTGCCAAGGTCCTGGGGTGAGAGGTCTACTATGGCAGCCTGTTGGCCAATGGCTGGCTCTGGGCGAAAGCACCTAGGCCACCACATTGGAGTTTGGGGACAGGAGGCAGTCGAATGCACACCGCTGGGAAAGACAGCTCCAGCACAGGGCAGCGGACGGGCGCAGAGAACAAAATGCAGCAGCCCCGACTCATGATCTCCCACTCCTCCCTGCCCTGACCAGATCCAGTCACCCCCGGGGGTTCCCATCGCAGCGCGGGGCACTGCTGTCCTTGCACCTGTGCAAGCCACAGGTGGGAGCTGTCCTGGACAGCATCCTCATTACCTCCCACGCCTACCCCATCCCCCACTTCCCTTCCCGTCGTAGCTTTCCAAGTAGCTCCAGAATCCCTGTGCTCCTCTGTCCAAGGCACCACCATCTCTCACTCGGAGGATGGCCGTCACCTCCTAAATGTCAGCCGTTACTTATGACAATCGGCGCTGTGATTCTGCTGCCACTAGCACAATGTCTGGTGTGATTATTATTGTTCTGCTCCAAGTATTATTACTGCACTACCACCAGCCTGGGAGCAGGAGGGAGGGCTTTGGACGTGTTCTTCTTTTGGCCCCCTGTTGGCGCTGTCTGTCCTGCCAGCCTTCATCTTACTTGTGTCCCCATGTTAGGCGGTATACAAGCAACCCCGCTTCCTTTGAAGGTTTTAAAAGTCATTCTACACCCTTCTTCAGGATTCTGTCTCCACTGCTGTCTCCTCCAGCAGACAAGAAGGTGGTGGAAGTCACTCTGGATAGGCCTTTGTTGTGACAAACTCCTCTGATGGTGCCGACAACCTGTACCCATGAGGAAGAAACAAACAGTCCTACCTTGTCTGTGTGGGAGGCACCTGGGCATCCTCTGTAAATACCAGCCAGTTTAGACACTGTCTGGACCACCCACACCAACGCCCTCGAGGCTGAGGAGCAACTGGAACCCCGGGGGGATTACAGAGGAGGTGCCGATGGTGGGGTTGGGCCCAGGACCCAGCACCCACCAAGACGGTGGGAGAGCAGGCCGGTGGGGAGCGCGGTGAGGCAGGAGGAAGAGGTGTGGCTGGTGGGCGGGCGGCAGGCAGCCTTTGTCGGCAGGGAGCAGAGCTAACAGGCCTAATGAAAGAGGCCATGTGTTGAGGTTCCAGATGTGAAAGAGGTGGTCATTACGAGCCAAGCAATTGGGGGCCGGAGCGCCAGGCCTGCCATGCTCCCGCCCCGGGCGGCGCTGAACTGCACACTTGAAACCCACCATCAGGAGGCCTCTGGCAAGGCTGTTGTACTTGGGGCTTTGATGTTTTAATTAGCCAGCAGTAATATTAGATGACTCAAGAGGGGACAAATGGGAGATTAATATAGCAGTCAGGAGCCCTGTATGGAGGATGCAAATGACTTTTCTGAGTGAGGACCGAAGGGCTCCGGTGAAAAATGCAGATTAGTGGCACTTGTGAGTCATTATGCTGGGGACAGGGCACAAGTGGGCTTTGGGCTGCGGTTATATGAGTCCTTTCCTGGATTTGCGTCTGGGGTGGACAATGGAAGCTTTTCAGGTGGCAGCAGATGCTGATTTGATCTAGTAAGTTCTGTGGGAGGGCTGTCTGCTTGTAGATTTTGTGGGCATTTCAAAGGCTATGTCAACACGTCTTTGCAGAGGCCCCAAGGAAATGGTCTTGTAGCCTGAGAAGAGGCAGCTAGGCAAAGTCAATGTCGGCCTGGGGCCCCGAGCCAGGAATGCATGCTTATCGGGAGGAAGGAAGGAGGGGAGAGAGAGAGACATCAATGTGTGAGAGACACCTTGATTGGTTGCCTCCCACACATGCCTGGACCAGGGATCGGACCCGCAACCTAGGTATGTGCCCTGACTAGGAATAGAACTCGCAACCTTTCGGTTACGGGATAACGCTCTTACCAACTGAACCACACCAGCCAGGGCGCTTGTAGGGTCTCCGACACCCTGATTCCTTTCCCTCCCCTTCCCTGCCTTCTTTCTCTCCTTCAAATACCCATGGAGCACCTACTGCACCTACTGCATGCCAGGGACTTGTGTTCTAGGTCTTCCACTGGTCCCCACCCTCACCCCACAACTAGGAGAAGCACCTTACAGCTGCATGTCCTAAAGCAGGGGTCTGCAAACTGCGGCCTGTGAGCCAAGTCTGGTCTGCCCCCTGTTTTGGTACAGCCTGTAAGCTAAGAATGTTTTTTCTATTTTTTAGCTTGCTAAGTAAAAAAATAAATAAATAAAAAATAAAAAATCAAAAGAAGAAGATTTCATGATACATGCAAGTTACATGAAGTTCAGATTTCAGCGTCCACGAATGAAGTTTTGTTGGCACACAGCTGCGCTCACTTGTTTCTGTATTGTCTGTGGCTGCTCTTGCAAAACACTGATGGGGCAAGCCTTTGTGATGGAGACCAAGATGGTAGGGCCCGCGAAGCCAAAAATATTTCCTATCTTGGTCTTTATAGGAAAAGTTTGCAGACTCCTGAGCGAAAGAGTTGAATTCCACTGGTTTGAAGTCTAAGCGGTTTGACATGTCTCCATCTCCTTGAATGTCACTACATTAGACATCGTTTCCGATCATTTGTTAAAACAATGCCTCCGCTCTGTTACTCTGTGCTCCCTCACCACCCTCACTATGTGCCATTTTTCTTCATAGCACTTATCACTGCTTGCAATTATTTTGAGTATTTGCATATGCATGTAAATATTTACATCTTATAGGTTTACATATGTCTCTATAGATTTATAGTTTTCTGCCTACCCACTGTCCACTTTGTTCTACCTCTAGTCCCTAGACCAGTGCCCAATATGTAACACATGTTCAACAAATATTTGAGGTCTGTTGCGGACCGAATTGCGTCCCTCCCAAATTCATATATTGAAGTCATAACCCCCCATGTGACTGTATTTGGGGATGGGGTCTTTAGGAGGTAATTAAGGTTAAATGAAGTCATAAGGGTGGGACCCTAATCTGACAGGATTCATGCCCTTAAAAGAAGAGGAAGAGACATCTCTCTCTTTTTCTCTCTCCACATACACAGAAGGCAGGCTGTGCACGGACCCAGCAAAGGTGACTGTCTGCAAGCCAGAAGAGAGCCCTCACCAAATGTGCCCATGCTGGCAACATGACCTTGGACATCCAGCCTCCAGAACTGTGAGAAATAACTTCCTGTTGTTCAAGCCACCCAGTCTGTGGCATTTTGTTATGGCAGCTTAAGCGGACAAATGTAAGATCTAAATGCATTTCAAAACGGAGGAGTCCCTTAAATACTAAGCCAGAGACTTTGGTCTTGACTTAGCAGAGGATGAAGAACCCCCAAAGCTGCCTGAATGAGAGGGTGACCTTATCAAAGCCAAATTATGAAAAATATGTGCCTGTAAGGATTGCAGGACAGGGAGGGGGTGCCAGAAGAGAGCCCCACGGTGGGACGGAAAAGGACAAAGTCAGCACTGACATGGAAGCTTCCAGTATGAGTACATGGGTGCAGGATGAGCCTTGTGGCAGAAGTTGGGCAGGGAAAAGCAGAAGTGGTAAGGAGGTGGAGGGACGGACGACTTGAAGGCAGGAAGACAGACACCAGGCATCAGAATCCGGGAGATCTAGAAACACCCTTCCCTTCCCCAGTGACGGGCTTTCCCCAGCAGGAGCCTCGTAGTGAAACAGGGCCAGCAGCTTGACAGCCGTGGGGAGGCACCTGGGAGACACCGAGCATCTTAGGAACCGTAAGGGTTGAATCGTGTCCCTCCGAATTCATATGTTGACGTCCTGACCCCCAGTAACCTCAGAATATGACCTTATTTGGGGTTGTTAATGAAGTGATTACATTAAAATGAGGTCACTCGGTGGCCCTATCCACTACGACTGGAGATTCATGAAAAGGGGAAACTAGGAGGCAGCCATGGGCACAGGGGAGCGCCCTGCGAACACGAAGACAGCCGTCGGCAGGCCGCAGAGGCGGCCTGGGGCAGAGCCCTTCCTCACAGCCCCCGGCAGGAACCAGCCCTGCCCACACCTCGATTTCAGACTTCCGGCCTCCGGAACTGGGAGGCGACCAATTTCTGTTGTGCAGCAACCCGATTTGTGGCACTTTGTTATGACAGCCTTGGGAAGCTAATCCAGGAGCTGAAAGCCCAACCCGTACAAGGTGCGTAGCTTCTCATTCTTTCACTGTTAATGCCAGTGACAGCCCCTGCGTCATAGACCTGAAGCCACCTGCCCCGCGTGGCCTCTGCTTAAATGAGGGCAGCCCAGGGGCCGGAGCCGGGCAGCAGGCCACCCACACCAGGGGCCAGATGCCACACCCCGTGCCCTCAGCTGCAGCCGCAGCCTTCGGGTACCACGCCTCAGGGCAGCACGTGCAATCCGGTTACGACTGCGGCAGCTCAGGGTTTGGGACAACAGACCCGCACGCTGGCAGGTCTACACCCCGCCGTGCAATTAAAAAATTGCTATTTAAAAAACGTAACCAACTGTGTTTAATTCCTTGGAGTCTAATTGCCTTGTAGTGTATTCAAAGCATTATTTCTAAAGGGAATCGTTCTTCATAATAACTCCACGGAAGCTTGAAGTAGCTTCTTCTCTCTCTCATTCTCTCTCTCTCTATCTCTGCCTCTCTCCCCACGCCCAGTTCTGCAGTCAATGTTCTATAGGCTGTGAAGGTGGACTAAGGAGCGGGCGCCTCGGAGTCCCACCCATCACAGCCTGGGCCCAAAGACAAGCGCCTCTGGGGATGAGGGGTCATTAAGTCAGAGCGTTGATACTTTCTTCAGATCGGTTCACGCTTATTGTTGCAATGATGTCACAAGATAACCAGATATTATTAGACAACTTTAACCTTGGTCCCATTACCAGACCAGAACGTATATGTGTACTGTGAATTAATTTTAAAATAAATCCTGTAATTATCTTGTGGCCAACATATGGCATTGGACAGTGTGTTTATTAAAAGTGTTAAATTGCTAAATGTAAATAGTAAAAATGCACAAGCTTTGTGATTATGTTTTGGCCTCTTAAAATATCCTAGGACCCTCAGAAATGGGAGTGGGTTGAGTGTCTACTGACCTCTGAGAATCTCTGTTTAGGTACTGGCCACTGACACTAATTTGCAAAGGGAGGAAACAAAAATGATTTTGACCAAACTTGGCGTATCTGGGTAAAGAACTTGAGTGTGGTTTGAGGCAATGAATGGGTATTCAGAGCGGTGTCACTGATTCCCGAACCAGAATGTCATTGTCCCACTCAGACGGCAGTCGGGACAGCTTCCATTGAATATAATCACTATTAAAATAAACAGCGAAAAGAGTGGAAATTCCAGCAGGGCTGAACCCAAACACCCGACAATTCGGGCCCCACTTCCTGGCTCCATCCTGCCTCTGACCGCCTAAGGAAGGCTGGTCTCTCGGCCAAGAGACCGACAAAGACCCTGGAGGTCAGGTCAGCAGGCCGGTGATGACCTGGGTGAAGGGAAGTGAAATATCAGCAAGATTTGGATTCTGCTCCCCTCCCACTCAGGGCCTGAGGGAGTCTCTGTCCAATATGAATTCCTGGAAAGCATCTTGGTTGGGAGTCCTCGGCCTCTGTTGGAAGGCACCTGGGAGAACACTGGATACCCTGAGAAAGGGTGGGAGCACTAAAAGAGGCTTTGGCAGAACACCCAGCCTGGGTATCTAACTGCCATGAGCTAGATCAAGATAAGGGAGAGCTGGCTTCACTGAGCTGGGCAAAAATGAGCTTCATAGCCACTTAGAGCTGGGGATGGGGGGCGCCTGCCCACAGAGAGAAATTAATCTCAAAACGCAGGAGGTTTCTCCAACGCTTTGACGAGGCTTAGGGAAGGAAGTTATCAGCCGGAACCCCAAGGCGTCCACCTCCCTAGGGCCAAAGGAGTCTGCTAAAGCCAGCCAGGTGGGGAATGTCTGTGCAGGATTGCAGGACGCCCAGCCATCACGGGGGCATAGCTGCTGTGGGTGTGTCTACGTTTGAAGCTTGCCTTGTGCGTGGACGTTCCTGGAGGTGGGGGTGCATATTTGATGGAAAGAGGATGCCTTGGCTGCGAACTCCTCAGGGGCTGAGGTCCTGTTCAATTTCATCGCATTCTGAGTAACACTGAGTGGATGCCTATTTGGTGCCCAACCTGGTGCGGGTCGTTGCATATCTACTAGCTCATTGGATCCTCGTGGGAACCCATGTTTCAGATGCGGAAACAGAGGCTCTGAGAGGTGAGGCAACTATCCTCATATTAACAGTCCTTGGGCAACAGGGCTGGGCCTGGGGCCCAGGGCCTCGGAGTGTCCACCTTCCCACTCCAGGCCTCACTGCTCTGCCTCTGTGCCCTCCCAGAGCCCAGCCCCCGGGAGGCAAGAGTGACATTCACCACGATGATCTGAATGATCAACAAGGATGACGCTGTGGTCGTGAAGGGACAGAGGTGCAGCTCTGTCACCAAGACTCAGTGGGTGCTCAGTTTCCGTTTCTGGGCCACAAGGGTGCCATCGGTAACATGGGAATAGAGCTTCTCGTCCCATCTGCCTCACAGCAGCAACACGAGAATTAGCAATACATCTAAATTAGCAATATAATCATTCGCTAAATAACAACAATAACAATACGCATTTTTGGAGCACTTACTCTGGGCCAGCTCTACAGAGTTAACAGTGGGCTTTGCGGCTCCATGGCCTGGGTTCAAGTGCCACCTCCCCTCAATACTGGTCATGTGACCTTCATTGAGCTCCTAACCCCTTCCTCTGTGCCTCAGCTGACTCATCTACAAAGTGGGGACAATAATAGCACCTCATTGGGTTGCGCCGGGGATGAAATGAGGCTGCAGACCTCAAGTGCTTAGCACAGTGCCTAACCTGGCTCGAGAACCATTAGCTATTCTTGTTCTAAGTGATGCTGTCATTTCGTTCATCATTTCATCCACCCTGCAGCTCGATGAGTCTGTTAGACCCTGCTGGGAAATGCAGGCTCAGTGCAGCTACTAGGCACCTGACCCAGGGCCCCAGGGGTTAGAGGCCGAGCCTGGGCTGCTCCAGAGCTGACTGCTGGGCCCAGGGCTGCAGGCGAGCGAGTAGGAGGGTTAGAATGGCCACACCCCCACAAGGTGGTGTTGTCATCAGCGTAGTGGTTATTTTTATCCCCGTATCATTAATGTGCAGTGAGTCAGGGCTTAGAAGGTTGCCCCGTGGCACGCTGGGTTGTCACTGAAGGGCGGCGTGTTTTGCTGGCTTGCCTTCATTTGGACACAGCCTAGCTGGGCCTGGAGGCCTCCTTTTCGGCTTTCAGCAAAGCCGGCACTTGCTAACCAGTTGGGGGGCGTGCTCACGCGGAGAGGGGCCCACGAGCCTCTGAAGACTGGGGATCCACAAGCGCTCCCCAGTTGCTTCATAAGGAGCTCTCCAGAGAGTGGGGTGGTGCCGACGCTTACCTGGAAGCAGAGAAACGCTTCCCGACAGATTTTGACACTTGGAAAGCAGTCGGCACGCCCTGTGTCCCCAGGGGTGAGGGAGTGCCAGGTTCCTGATGAGGCGGTGGGAGTGGGGAGGGGGATTTCAATGGAAGTCAGCTATCTGACTACCTGATGGCTTGTGTCAGAAAGAGACTGGAGAGAGGGGCAGTGGGCTGAATAAGAGGGAAGAACGCCACGTAGAAATCCCATTTCCCCCAGTCCCGAGACCCCCCGTGCACCCACGAAGGACTGGGCTGATGCCTAATTAGTATCTGAAAATAGATGGTCTGCTCTCAAGCAGGGCATGGTTCTACCCAGACCCCTCAGGAAAGCAAGTCAGGTAGGCAAGGGATGTAGACGCTTAAAAAGAAGGAAAAGCGAGAGGGCTTGGTTCGACCCTAAAGTTTTGCGGGGAGAATGGGCAAACAGCAGTTTCTCCCCTCATTGCACCAGGGTAGCATTTTCACTTAAGAGGATTATTATGAATGGTGTCAATATTCAATCAGCGTCTCAGGTCGGAAAGAAGAACACTGCATTTTTTATGAATTTGCTCAGGCCGGGACACATTTGCAAGTCCCGTGGCCATGGAGCTAATGGGAGGCAAGGCGCCTGCTTCCTTCGCCCAGGACGCAAACAGAACCGAGCGATGAGGTCTCTGCTCCTTTCCGTTCCATTTCTAAGAGGCACTTGGAAAACGGAGTCTCCGGCAGCAGAGCCGGGATGCTCTCACAGGCCGGCGGATTTGAACTTGTTTTCTGACTCGTGGGCTACGTTGAGGGTTTGCCGATACAGAAGTGAGTGGAAGCCCCAGTACTGCTGGGCTCTGCGTGCGTCCAGCAGCTCCCACATGGAAAGCTATTTGGCTACCTTAGGCTCAGAAAGACTCAGTCATTCCCCCTTGTTCCGGGACCCTTTCTGCTTCTCCAAGGACTTGGAATTGTCATCTTCGGGGAGCCCTAAGGCAAGTCCTCATCACCTCTCCCTTGTTGCCTGTAGATTTAATGTTTGTTTCTCCCCAAAATTCATATGTGGAGACCTAATCCCCAAGGTGATAGTATGAAGAGGTGGGGCCTTTGGCAGGTGATGAGGTCACGAAGGCAAGGGATTCGGGCCCTTTAATAAGAGACCCCAGAGAGCTCCTTGCTCCTTCCACCGTGGGGACACAGTAAGAAGACTGTGTCTATGAGCCAGGAAGCAGGTTCTCGTCACACACTGACTCTGCTGGTGCCTTGATCTTGGGCTTCCTAGCTTCCAGAACTATGCTAAATAAATGTCTGTTGTTTATAACCACCCAGTCCACGTTATTCTGTCAGAGCAGCTCAAACTGACTAAGATATTCAACATCTCACCACGAGGCCCCACGAAAGCGGCCAGTGTTCCTATCAACCACGCCTGTCCTCTTCCCAGTACTGAGCCCCGCTCCCCAGGCCTGAAGTTCAAGGTTATGTTTTTCCAGCTATCGCTGCCTAACCAAAGTGGACAGCACGAAAGGAAATGGCCGGAGTGCTGTTGTTGCTAAGATTTCAGCAGGACTTCGGGGGTCCTTCTGGCGGCGTCAAGGTCTCCCCTGCTTCTTTTCCAACTTAATGAGAGGGACACGAGAGGCAGTGCGGGGACTGGGGCAGGTCAGAGAGCCCAGGCCCAGGCCCTGTCTAGAGGGACAGCTGCTACTCAGTCCAAGAGATTATTACCCCATAAGAATGCAGGCTCAGTGTGGCCAGGTCATCATTTTTAAGAGAAGTTGTAAATATGATATTTATATAAAATTTTAAAACATTGGCAATAAATTAAAAGTTCAAAGAGAAATTGTCTCTTAGGATAAGACAGTATAGCCCTAACGAATCGTACCTACAGCCCCAATGTGGCCTGAGCCTGCCTCTTTCCATCTTTTGTCTTCGGAGGGTTTGCATTATGGCAACACCTCTCTGTTTTCAATTAAGAAAGAAAATATAAGGAACATTTTAATTTGTTCATGTAATCACTAACGTAGAATAGTCCCCTCATGCTTACAATGTGACCTTGATTTTTTGAGGCAGTATAACAGGAACCTACAGTTGTCCTCCAAACATTCCCAGAAGTCACTCCAAGAGGTGGAGGAATTGGTCAGGAGCATGGGTCCAACCGACTGCAGAATCCCTCATGTTCCTATCTTCCTGGCCAGCCATCGGCTGCTGTGGAAAGAAAGCAATTCCCACTGGGGCTCTGCAGTGTCCCATCCTCCCCTGTGAAGCTGTGCAGCAAGGCTTTGAGTCATTGCTTAGATGAGCTGGTGGTGAGAGGTGCCACAGATCAGGCACCAGAAGAAAGTGCTTGGCACCCTGGCCTGTGCCACCCGTGGCTTGGGGCAGGTGTTGGGAAGGAAGAAGAGGAGCTGCTGAGCAACCTGGACCAACTCCCTCTGCTTGTCGTGACCTCCCGCTGCTTGTTAGTCCGCCTGCACTTTGCTGCTGCACACGGGAGGGGAGGGATGGTCACATGCCTCGCTACGGTGGCTTTGACCTGGTCCCTTCCCTGCCTGGGCAGGGGAGGCAAAAGGAGCTGTTTTCCAGCCAAATCTAGCCATTCTCAGAACCGTGTCTGCTCAGCTGCCAAACCACATCTTGGCAAATGGCAAAGACTGAACAGTTCGATAGTACACGGAGCTGGCAGGGCCGTGGCGAAACAACCTCCTACCTAGCCAGTAGGATTGGCATGATCTTCGTGATGAGCCATTTCTCAATTTCTGCCCAAAGAATGAGTGCTTATGACCTTTGACCGAACAAGTCCACTTCTAGGAATTGATTTTATTAAAAAGCCTGCTCGTGTGCCAAACGAGGTATTTATACAATGTCATTCTTTACAGCGATGTCATAGCAAATATTGGCAAAGACCTGAGACTGTCCATTTTGGAGGGCTGTCTCAATGACACATACGGCGGAGCCATGCAGTGGAAAATTAGGTAGCTGTGAAAAAGAGCCAGGACACGCTTCATCTGTAATTAGGACTAAGCTCCGAGATATGTTGACAAGTGGAAAAGCAAGGTGCAAAACAACATGTACAATGGACTCTCATTTGCGTAAGAAATGTGAAAATAATATGCGTGCGTACTTGTCTGTCTATGCTAAACGGACCACAGGAATGATCGCTACTGCTTGCCTGTAGAGAGGGAAACTGTGTGGCTGGGATTAGGGGAGAGAGGGAACCTTTTTGCCATGTCTATTTTAATTCAGAACCAAGTGAGTGGCTTTAAGGCAGGAGCAGAATTGAAACTTAAGAAATGATAAACTCGCGAAGAAAACAAAGCAAACCGAAGCCGAGGTCCACATGCCAGGATAGGCGCCCCTGGCCTCGGCCCCAACGCCCTCCCAGCTGGCA